>RJWM01017511.1:0-42949 GCA_004363535.1 Dasyprocta punctata | reverse complement strand
AAGAAAAGTACAAAATTTATTTTTATTTTGTTTTTTGCAGCATTGAGGATCAAATCCAGAATCTCACATGTGCTAAACAAGCATTCTACCACTTAGTTACATTACTCAACCCTGCAAAGGTACAAGAGGTAACATAATAAGAACTTTCATTTTAGGGGCTCCAGTTGACCCAGCTCTTCCCCTTCTTGGTATCTTCTCAAAAGAATTAAAAGCATCATATCACAGTGATAAATACACACCTATGTTTATAACAACACAGTTTGTGGTAGCTAAATCTTGGAAACAGCCCAAATGTCCATCAACTGATGAATATATAAAAAATATGGTCCTTTTATACAATGGAATGCTATACAGCCATAAAGAGGGATAAATTTGTGACATTTATGGCAAAATAATTGGACATTGAGACTATACCCTTAGGTAAAATAAATCAGACACGCATGTGTAGATAGTGCATTGTCTGTCTGGTGTGAGAAACTGAAAGTGTGAATAAGAACCAAAATGTACAATAGATACGATGAAATAGGGAGAAATTATTCAAAAGCAAAAAAGAACTGGAGGGAGGAGGGAAGAGAAAAGAAAAAATGAGAAAAAATAAAATAGAAGCAAAGCTTTATAAATAAGGAGGAGAAGAGAGGTTGTAGGGAGGAGAGGAGAATAGGTGAAAAAAGAGGAACTAAGATAGATCATGTACAGGTGTAAGTTCCTTATGATGAATGTGACTATTATGTATATGTAAATTGTACCAATAAGCTCAATAAAAAGTTTAAAAAATGAAAACTTTCATTTTGAAAACTTTACAACAAATGAAAAATAGAAAATACCTTAAAAGGAAGAAGGGAAAAGATTATATGTATATTGATATATATATATATATATATGTGTATGTATATATGTAAATATATACAAGATAGGTAGCTGTACTACTAATCTCCATTAGTTCATCCAAAAGAACAGTTTGTGCTTTCATTGTTTGACTGTTTGATCATTTTTATGCCTAAATCTTGTGGCCTGAACAACTACTTCTACGACAACAGTATGCCATATATTAATTAATTTCCTACTTTTTTTAAATTCTGTATCATTTCTCTCCATGTTTCTGTTCTGCGTTTTTAAAATAAAAGAAGAGAATACCTTGATGTAATAAAAGCCATATGTGAAACATTCACAGCTAACATCATGCTTAATGGGGGGAAATCGAAATTTTTTTCTCTAAGATCAGAACCAATGCAAACATATCTACTTTTTCCACTTCTGTTCAAGATGTTACTAGAAATCCTAGTCACAGCAATTATGCAAGGAAAACAAATAAAGGTGCCAGGTTTGGTGGCACATGCCTATAATCCCCGCACTCAAGAGACAGAGGCACAAGAATCACAAGTTTGAGGCCAGCCTGGGCTACATAGTGTGTTTAAGACAGTCAAACTACACAGTAAGATGCTGTCTCAGAAATTAATATAAAAAAAAGAAAGAAATAATTGAAAGCCAAATTTTTACAAACTTAAGTACAGAAAGACTCCATTTTAAAAATTACAATACTCTAATTCAGTAAAGCTGCAGAATGCAAAATCAACATATAAGAATCAGTTGTGTTTCTACACACTAACAATGACCTATCTGAAAAGGAAACCAAGAAAACAATCCTGTTCACAATAGCATGGAAAAGAACCAAATGTTTAAGAGTAAAATAAGAGGTAGAATTACAAGTACACTGAATGATTCATGAAAGATTCATGAAAGAAACTAGACACAGACAAATGAAAAGATATCCCATCACACATGTTGGAGATGGCCCCAGCTGGCGGTATGAACAGTGGCTGTCAAGGGATCTTCCTGATACTTAGTTTATGCAGAACCTCCATACTACTTTCCACAGTAGTTATGCTAATTTACATTTCCACCAGCAGTGTGTAAGATTTCATTTTCCTCCACATCCTCACCAGCATTTGTTGTTTTTGTTTTGTTTTGTTTTGATAATAGCCATTCTGACTAAGGTAAGCTAGAATCTCAATGTAGTTTAATGTCTCCCTGATGACATTAAATAAATAAATAAATAAATAGCTGGGGATATAACTCAGTGGCATAAACACCTGCCTGGCAAGCACAAGTCTTGAGTTCAATTCCTGATGCCAAAATAAAATAAAATAAAATAAAATAAAATTTTTAAAAAACCTAGCTAAGTGTGGTGGTACACACCTATAATCCACACTCAGGAGGCTGAGGCAGGAGGATTGTTGTGAATTTGAGGCCAGTCTGGGCTTCATAGTGAGTTCAAATCCAATATGAACTACACAGACTACTCTGTCCCCAAAAAAATAGACCTGCCATATGATCCTGCTATCCCACCCCTTCATATATACCTAAAGAAACACAGTAACCACAAATAAGAGCATATGAATGCCCATGTTTATTGTGGCACTATTCACGATAGCCAAGGTATGGAATCAGCCTAGGTGCCTGTCAACAGTGAATGGTTAAGAAAATATGGCATAGCTACACAACGAAACATAATTCAACCATAAAGAAAAATGAAGTTACATTATTCTCAGGGAAATTGTCAGAACTAGAGGATATGCTGTTAAGCAACATAAAATGTTTTATCTCATGTGTGGAATCTAGGATTTTAAAAGGGATTTGAAGGTAGAGGGACTACCAGGGAAGGGGTTAGGCCAGGGGTAGAGAAGAGGGTGAGGGAGGGGCAACTGGGCAAATGAATATAATCAAAGTGCAATATTTATATATGGAAATGTCACAACAAAATTTAATATGCATTAATAAATACAATTTTTTAAAGAGAGAAAATAGAAGTCATCCTCCTAAGAAGGAAGTTTGTGACCATGTGAATTCGGTCTCACATTCCCGACCCCACTGATCTGTAAAAGACAACATAAAAAGATGACATCATAAAACTTCATCCTCCAAGATGTTCTTCCATAGGAGAAAAGATAGTTAACTGTGGGTAATAGAATATTATCCTGCACTACAAAGAAATCTGTTAAGCAATGAAAAGGCATGGAGGAAACTTAAATGCATATTACTAGGTGAAAAAAGCCAACCTGGACAGGATACTTGCTATATGATCCCAATTGTATGACATTCTGGAAAAGACAAAACTGAAGAGACAGTAAAGAGATTAGTGGCTGCCAGGGGCTGGGAAGGAGGCAGAGATAAGCAGGCAGAGCACAGAGAATGTGTATACCTCCTCTGTTACTGAAAGAGTGAATCCATGTCAGGTTAAGCTTGTTTTATTTAGAATGCACACCATTAAGAATGAACCCTAATGTAAAGTATGGGCTTTGGGTGACAATGAGATGTCAGCATAGGTTCATCAATTGAAGCAAATGCACCACTCTGGTGGGTGTCCTGATAATACAGGAGGGGGGTTGTGTGTGTATGTACGTGTGCCCTGTAGAGGGTATCTAGAGTATCTTTATATCATCTGTTTTGCTATGAAACAAAAAATGCTCTTAAAAATAGTCTTTTTTTTAAAGTCCATTGAAAATAATGGCATAACTACCATTCTGATATTTATCTGGCTACAGTTACTGTTGATGGACTCTGGTCAAGGTATTAAAAAAAAAAAAAGGACCTTGTGAAAGAAAGGAAAACCTCACATAGCTGAAGAAAACCCCAAACACCAAATTCCATCAGACTCTTTTTTCATTTTCCATCTTATTCTGGCTGAATGGCTTAAGCTCTGGGGTTAAGAGTACAGTTCTCCATTCTCCTCTGAAAAGGGGTAAGGTCACCTTGTCCCCACCGCTTAATTTCATTGCCTCCATAACTTCAAACTGCAATAATACCTGTGATTACGGAGAGGTTTTTAAGGACCCATATTGCTTTTCCAAATTACTTGAGAGTTAGGAGAAGCATTTTCTCAACCTAGTATAATTGCTGCAAAATTGGCCCATTTTGGAACGGAGATGTTCCTTTCTCTTTGCAAAACTGAGGAGCGAGATCCTCAGAGCAGAACAGTGACTTCTCTAAGGTCTCAGAATGCACAACTGGATCTCCTGATGTGTCTCTTCCAGAATTCTGCTGGAAAAGCCAGCTAGACCTGGTCAACTTTTCGGAAAACAACAAACACATAAACGGCGAACATGACCGATTCATTAGGCCTAAAGAATACAGCTCTCAAAAAGAGCCTCTTCCCAGACCCCTCAGCGTTGATTTTTCCAACCTTGTTGCTACTAAAATGTCTTCCAGCAGACCCACACATTTCTTTGGTATTTTTTCTAGAGAAATAACTGGTTCTTATAGTTTCTACTTAGTAATGTTTCAGTGTTGAACTCTTTCTATCCCTCATTAAAGTAGTGCTGGGTTGAGTGAGAAGAAAGCTGATTTAAGGTCTCCACCTTTGCAAGCAAGCCCTAGTCTTTAATTGGGACCTCCTCCTGGAAGCATCCCTGCTGCCCATGGCGGGAAGATATCTTTGACTGGGTCATGAATTCTGACTTTCTTTAACCTGAAGTCTTGAGCATTTCCTACAAATAAAATTTTAATGTAATTGGTTTCAGCATATCTAGGAGCCTTTTAATTACCCTCTGAAAGATGCTTAGACAACAGCTTGCTATTAGGTTAAACAGTATCAGCATCTGTACTGTAAACAGTAACAGGTTTATTGCATTTAGCAAACCAACACTTGTCTTCTATCATTTTTTTCTCTAGAAAGCCTTTCTTGAGGGGGGCATATCTCCAATCCAACAGACAAAGTGGACACCAAGCCACTTGGAACACCATCTTTTCTTCTCAGTCCTCTGGATGTTGGAGATTGGCTATTTCAGACACCATCATAAAACCACGGGGTACCTATAATAATTCAGGAGCTGATTACACAGCCAGAAGCCCCGCATGCAGGCTCTCTCCCCTCTGACATCTCTTGCCTGCTCATTTCACTGCTTATTAGCCCCTTTTCCAGAGAGTGAGCAGGGAAAACAAAAAGGGATGAAATTCAAACTCATTTGTTTGCTCCCTATTAAATGCTGTAGTTAAAAGTTTAGTGAGGAAGCAGGGTGAAATGATTAATTAATATGAAGTCTAAGGACTATCTGTGTAGCTCATTTTGTTTATGGTCTTCCTTCCCCTGAGATCATCTGTAGCACAAAATGTACTGGCCTTGGGACTAAGCTAAGGCAGCTGCTATGATTGTGTTGGCCAGAGGAAAGATGATCAAGGCATGTAACTGAGGAAAGAACTGACATCAGATTTTCTTTGTAAAGAACTCCAAACTTGATTCTATCTCTTATTACGTTTTAGAGGTTTTTATTAAACTATAAAATAGAATATCCTATGGCGAGTAAAATCTAAAATAACAGATTCTTTGTTTATTCAACTTACAGAAAACTTACTAAAGAGAAAGTCATACTTACAGAGATAATAAATCTTAATAATGCTATCAGGAGAGCTGACTTTCAATGATAGAGAATTTACATAAAATACTAAGTAAATATAGCAGGCAGCTAATCCAGAGCTGTTAAATAAACAATTAATAGTGATCATGCAAGATAAACCCTGCTGAAAAAAATAAACAAAATTTTGAGCTTTTCTAAGGGTTTATTTACCGACAAATAGAGAAAAATATATATTACCATTTAAAGAACTAGACAGGCTATGTCTTCCTCTAAAAAGATTGTCTCACACTTTAATATTTGTTGGTTTACTCAGAACATTATTTTAGTATTTCTTTGGAAAATTATTTTCCCTCTAAGGATGTAGTTTTTCTATTATATCCCAGTGTATACTCAAGACTGAAAGATTTTACATAAGAAATACATCTCTAATCTTTCAAAAACATGATAAGGTATGTAATTTACTGAAATTCACTTTGTTATCAATTTACAAGAATATATTCAAGACATAAAATGAAGTCTTTCTACACATATGATACACACCCAACTTCCTAAGTCGTCTTTATCAAAATTCAAGGACACAGACCATAGAGGAATTGAGAGAATGGAATGCAATGGAAGTCAAGACTTATAGCCCTCCCTTCTGACCCACCAGCTGTAAGACATTGGCCAGCTGCAAACCTCCCCTCCTCATCCCAGACCTCTGCAATAAATGGTCTGAACATTTTCTCCATACCTCTTCATTAGTGGTCTATGAAATAAAGGAGCCTCTCAGATCAGGTTGAGGGAAGCCCAACTGAGTTAAAGAAGTATAAATTCAAAAGTCATTTGAGGATACATAAGGTACTATATGACAGATCCAGGGCTGGATACTTCTAATTACCTGGAGATTAGGGGTGGGAAAGGGCATTCTCAGTCCAGAGTCTGTGGTTTGGTACTATTGTTTTATGAATTCTGTAATTTTACATAGATATCGTTAAGCTCCAAAGCCTCTTTTGCAAGAGAGAAAAAGATTTATAAGCCAGAGTGCCAATCTAATACCCTACCCAATAGGGATAGATATTTATAGTGGCTGAAACATGCCTCGTAGTTATTTAGAGTGACTACTCCTGCTATTAAGGTAACTAGAGCTCTGAACCAGTCATCAAAATGTTATCCAGTGAGTACAGAATTAGAGCTGAGCTGGCACTGAGGCAGAAAGGAATAACATGTGGAACGTCTAAGGTCAGGTTAAAGAAAGTATTCTTAACCAAAGGTCTCAAACCTAGACCTGGGCTTCAAGGGATTTGTGTCCCCTCTGGAATGTTATGCAAAGTTGCGTATGGATGTGGCCATGTATATCTTTCTAACACAGTGCCCATTACTTTCATCAGCTCCTCAAAGCAGACTGCGACCTCTAAACATTCATGAATCATTGAGAAATACTGACAGTCAGACAAAAGATAGAGACCAGAGAACCCAAGGCATTTCTGAAGAGTCTGAAATCAGGAGCTAGAGCTGAGTCACAGGGAGGATTCTCTTAAAAGCATAGATCAGGAAGGAAGGAAGGTGCAAGTAGGGACATGGTCTAGGCCACGTGGAATGGTGTAGGACTGACTTCAAAGACCCCTCTCTATGAGGTGTAGGTCCATAGTTCAGCTACAATGACTCAAGAACCCCCAAAAGAGGCCTCACTCACATGAAGAGCTGCAAGGTCCGCCAGCTTACTATGGTTTGTATAGATACTACGTGACAGTATATCCAATTCTTCAGGACTACTTCCAAAGATAAGGGAGTCATCCAGGCAAGGTCTCATGCACCCCAACTTCAGTCTAACTCACACCTAACATTTCTGATTGAGCCCTGCCCCTCTATTTCTTCCTGTCCAGAGGTCATCTCTTGATTTCTCTATAGGCAGACAGGACGCCACAAGAAGACAGGTATCATCCCCAGGAGGTCAGCAGAAACACATGAGTATTGCATCACACAAGAGCATTTGTCAGAGCAGATGATTGGCACATCAGGCTAGACTTGCCATTGAAATTTAAAGTTTAATTAATTAAAACTAAATGAACTTAAAAATTCACTTTTTTAATCGCACAAGTCATATTTTGAGTACTGAATAGCCACATGGAGCTAGTGATTACTGTACTGGACAACACACCTAACAGAGTATTCCCATCACTACATAAAGGTCTTATCTGTATAATGCTTCATGAAAGTCTGTGACACAGACAGTATTTACAGTACTAATCCAGAAAAATGAAGAGCAGAAATTGCTATAAAAAAGCTTCACACAGGAACTTCACCTGAGCCTCAGGGAGTAAGATGAAAGCATAGGAAAGAGCATTTCATTCAGAAGCTATAATAGGAAGAAAGGTGGGAACAAGAAGAAAATTGGGCACAGGCCTAGGTGGAGCCTGCTACATATTCATGGGGACTGTACAGTGCAGGAATGGAGAAATGAGTGAATGGCAGGAAACAAGTGTGAAGGGTAGGGGAGAATTTCACTATCTGGCATAGCAGCACAGGCAGGAAAATAATATCTACTAACACTTGTTCTCATTTATTTAATGCTTATTGTGCTTCAAGCTTCAAACCAAGAGATTTACATAAATTATTAAATATAGATTATTAAATTGACTCCTCACAGCACCAGGTGGTTATTATTCTTAATTTTGCAATAAAAAAAATGGCAAAAACTGACATTTGGAGAGTTTAGGTAACATGCCCAAGGTTGCAAAGCTCAGAAATGGTGAAATGGGAATCAAACTAATACTACTGTCACCAACATCTTTATCTCCTTTTGCCATCTCCCACTTCCTGTCCTCCAAACATCTTTCGTTTCATTTGGGAAAGGCTTCTGCCTCCACTCTTTACAGCTTATCCACAATTTCCAAGCTTCTCTTGGAAATCCCTTTACCTTTTCTGATGCTTAGGAGAAACGCTGTTTAAAGGGAGTCTTTCACAGTTTGGAATGCATGGCATCAGTGAGAGAAGGAACAGGGCAAAAGAGGTTGAGAAAATAACAAGGACTGGCCCCAACATGTGAGTGAGAGGTAACTAATAAAAGAGGCTGGTGTATTTAAGTCCTCAACAAGCTTTCAATGGACAACTATGCCAAAAATTGTCTCTCTGACCACAGAGCCCCATCTATCTACAAGTGTGCAGCGTAGGATTCTTGGCTCCTCAGCACCTCCATGGCTTCTCTTATTATCTCTCATTCCTCCAAGAAACTTACTTACTACCTCCATCTGTAGGTTTTTGTTTCAGAGTTTGCACATATGGACTCTACCCTGCTTCTGGTGATGACTATAATTTGAGCTGGCTGGTTTTAGGATGAATCTGGACTACAGTTTGGAAAAAAAGTGTTTCTCACAGGTGAAAAAGAATTTAAGGTGCTTTTCTATGCCATTGCATATTTTCTATAAAATAAGATAATTTTTACTGTTAGCTAAGTGTAACAATTCATCTCAAAGTATTATAAATAAAAGTTGATTGCAGCATTTGTCGCAAGATTTAAAGAAATGCATAATCTCTTTATCACCTTTAAATGGTAATAATTCACTACTTAATCTAATCTTGGCACTTGCTCAATGCTTAAGCAACTATGATGTATCCCATTCTTTCCTTGGAGTTACAACACTGTATGGGGTTGAGAGTTGGCTTCTTCTTTGGGGCATTAGAGATTTTGGGCAACAACCAATATTTCATCTGGTTTCTCTCCAACTTTTCATAATTTTAGATGCCTTCACAAAGCTTATTAGTGAGAAGATGCCCTGCTGAAGTCTTAGCATTCTAATTAACAGTCTTGCTGTCTAATCACTCTGCTCTTCTACATGAGATAAGCTGACCTTCTACTCTGCACCATTGCCAACGGTCAAGAGGAGAACATAAATAGAGCCCAGCCACACACTCACACAATACTCATGGTGTGGAACACACACACACACACACACACACACACACACAGCTTTTTGACTTTTCTAGTAGTCAGAGGGTTATCTAACACAAAAAAAGAAGACATCCTTCAAAGAACCAGCCCTTCTTTCCAAGGTAGTCAACCATTTGCTTATTGTTTATTGCTTTTTTATCTAATAAAAGCTAAAGACCTCCAAATCACTTATAATCCTTATTCTATCTATCTCATAATATTTAAGACACAGTGTTTTAAAGCCAAGATTACAGCAAGTCTTTCTAAAATACCTTATTTTGTCAGGTAATACTTCCTATTTCTATGTACAAAAATAGAGTCCAAATTTGTGCATCATGAGAATCTGTTTTTCCTAAAATCTATGAGGAAAGTTGCTTCAATAACAGAATCAACAATAGAAGGGATTCCAAATGCTGGATGGTAAGTGAAGGGAGTGCTAGAAATGGAAACAAAATTCTGGAAAGGAAACAAAGATTGGTTCAGGCAAGAATCATCCATGGTTGATAAATTATCAGGTAAACATTGATAAGGAGCAGAATATCTCCATGGCCCTAAAGGGTCTACTTAAAGGTGGACAATCAAAATTAACATCACCAAGGAGAAACAGTGGACTTTTTGTGCCTCCAGATGTGATGCCATTGGAATCATAACCACAAGGAAACATCAGACAAATCTGCAAGACTTAGTACTTCAAAAATGGCAGTGTTTTCAAAAACAAAAATATGCAGTAGAAATGTTCCATATTAAAGGAGACTGAAGAGACATAGCAAGTATCATACCTGATCCTAGATTTGATTGATCACTGAGGAAGGAAGAAAGATATAAAAGACATTATTGAGTCAACTGAAAAAATTGGAATTAGATCAAAGCACCCTATCACTGTTGCATTTACTGAAGTTGATAACTGTATTGTGATTAAGAAGACATTCTTATTCTTAGGAAATACACACTGAGCTATTTGGAGGTAAAGGGCTATGACAAATACAGCATTCATTTAAATTGCTCAGAAAAAAACTTGTGTATTATGTATGTATGCATGCATGTATGTGTTACAGAAACAATGTGTGAACAAATCCAGAAAAGGTCAACAACAGGTGAAGAAGAAAAAAGAGCGTATTGGTGTTTTATGTTCTATTCTATCCTTGCACCCTTTCTAGAAATTTCAAGTTACTTCCAAATAAAGACTTAGTGAGAAACACACAAACACACACAGTTTATTGTGGAAAACCAGGAAGAAGGGAAGACCAATTCATCAGCATCTCCTACTTTTCGAACCTTCCCTGTTTACCTGAAAACCTCTCACTACTTCAAGAGAAATGACTACTGCCCCCATCATAATTTCTTCTAGTGGCAGTTTGCTCTTATCTTTTTAATAGGTACTTTTGTATGAGATAAATTTTTTAAATTATTTTTTTAAATCTACTGTATCATCGACTTGAGACCATACTCGTAAGTGAGACAAATCAAACCCACATGTGTAAATACTGTATTGTCTCCCTAGTGTAAGAAACTGAAACAGTATATATGATTCAAAATCTACAATAAATACTGTATAAGTAAGAAACTGCTCAAAGAGCAAAAGTAATTGGGAAAGAGAAAAGGAGGAAAAAAGAGGGAAAAGGAAAAAGACACAAATCTGTATATACATATATGTAAGATAGCTAAAATGACTATACTGCTGAATGTATTAGTTATTGAGAAAGAATAGTTAATACTCATATGATTAGATCAATTTTACATGTCTATATCTGTTAACATAAACAGCCGTGTTGAAGATAATGATATGCAATATTGCAACCATTGTCAAGTTCCTATCATCTTGTTCTGTAAACCTACGTTACTGTTTTGGATTTGCTGTTGTCATTTGCTTATCTCTTTTGCTTTTGTCTTTCTTTTCTGTGTCTTTTTTCTCTTAAATAAAAATAATAATAATAATAAAAATCTACTGTGTCAGGAGAAAAAAAAAGGAATAAAATACATGTGCACACACACACACGCATGCATGCACACATGCACACACCAGAGGTTTCAGGGAAAGTTCTTTTCTTTGAATAACCAAAGGGTGACCAATCAGGCCTAGGCCCTGACTTGATTATCGCTTATTACCAGCAGCATCGCTTTTCTGACCTTAGACTGCATCTCCCTTAAGACACTGTGGGCAGTTCTAACTTCTCCAGGCAAATTTGGTAGCCTCCTCCAGGGAGTTTGGGAGTTTTACAGTAAGTGGTCCTTCCTTTGACTCAGATGAGCTCAAGTCTGCTAGGATGCCTGCTAGGACTTCCTCTTCAATGCCAGTGGCACAGTCTCAAAACAGGCCAACACCAGACTCTGCTTTGTTTCATTTTCTGAGGTACATGCCTCAGAAAATGCTGTCCCAGCCCTCGTCCATCCACCATCCTCTCCTTTGCAATCATCAGCGGATATTAAATCATTTCTCCCCTTTCTTCCTGACACTGCAGCTACAGTCAACCTTTCCCCCAATTTTAATGTGATGGAGACTGCCACTGTGAATCTACATGGTAGGGTGCTCACCATCGCTGTTACATCCTTTTTCTACTCCCTGCTGCTGCCTTACCGCCAAATGAAAAAGGAAGATTAAAAGAGAAGGAATAATTTCTGCTTCCCTCTAGTTAATTTTAACTATGTAAAATTATAGGTAGCCTGAATCATCTTTCAACAATTCCTTAGGCTAAAAGTTCATAAAAGCACAAAGAATAAAACAATGCATTTTTATGGCACAATTTTGAAGATTCACTACAAATTTATTTTACAAACTCTCTTTTGGCTTTTAAAAATGAAATATGTGATGTGTACAAATATATGTACTATATACGTGAATTGTAAAGCAAAATACAATGGAAATATCAGGTGTCTCCTAGCAAGCTTAAGAAGTGGATCATGATCTTTAAGCTTTAAAATAACCTGTGGTATAGGAATGACTGTGGCCAGGCCATGGGAAGTAGTGAGAAGGCTCGCATGGTTCCCACTGCCCACCCAGGCGACCCTCAGGTTGGTGAGGTTGTAAGGCAGGGAAGCGAGTAGGCTGCCAAGAGCTCTCAGGCTGCATTAACTGTCAGGTGCTCCCCGACACTCCCTCCCCGCCCCATGTCTTCCACACGGAGGGTTTGGGTGGGGAAATGCCCTACAGGTGGACAAGACAGCAGGTCCACAGGGTCAGAGGTGGCAGTGGGGCCACTCTCATCAGTGAAATCCTAGTATGGTGAAATCCAGCCTGGAAACAACAAAAAATACCATCAGCAGACAGACACATAAACCATTTGTGTTTCATCCACACAATGGCAACTGATGACCCAACCACTGACAAGCAGCAGCACACATGAGAACCAACAGAGTTATACTGATTAAATAATATCTGCCAAAAAATTTTTTAAAAAACTACCTGCTGAATGGTTACAGCTTTCCCACATCTTGAAAATGCAAACTCTCCACCTGGGACCATAAAGTACATGGGCTGCTTGAGATAGGAGGACAAGTGATTACAAGCGGCCACAAGGAAAGATTCAGAGTGCTGAATGTGTTCATCGTCACCACTGGGGTGATGGTTTCTAGGAACTACAAAGACTACCTGCCATGCAGTCACATGCCGTCTCACCTCACTCTGTGTAACAATACTGAATACTACACTTTGGTATTGTTTATTGATATTAAGAATGGATAATTTGTGTGCACCCCAAAGCTGCAACCTCTTGTGGACCCTCTACTACCACCCCACAGGTTACAATTTGAAACCAACAATTCCATCTCTTAAGGAAAATTATAGTGGAAATTTCTGGAATGTCTCACTACTCCTTATTTAACTGAAAATGATTACATAATCAATCCAGAAAGAAAAGCATCCTAAAATTTCACAGTTCTTTAAGTACTGTACCAGCACTGCATCTTTTGGGAAAATGTCTTTTTTGTATGAAAAAGAACCCTTCACACTGTACCTGCTATAAGCAAATTGTCAATGTACATATGTTGCTTTAAATGTGAAAACAATGCCTAATATCACAGGAAGCTTTCAAAGTTTTTCTTTTGCTCTTTCTAAATCACACACTTAATTGGGCAAGATAGTGCCTGAGTGTAACCTCAGTATTATGGGCAGCTGAGGCAAGAAGATCACAAAGTGGAGTTCAACTTGACAAATTTAGTGACTTAGTAAAAAGAAAAGATAAAGTCAGAGGATATAGTTCAATTTGAAGATGGATCCAGTACTGTATTAGTAAAAAACTAATACAGTAGTTAGATAGCATATTAGATAAAAAGATACATAGATTGATACTTATACAGATTTAAAAAATAAGTAAGTGGGCACTGATTTATTCAGTATGAAGAAAAAGATGACCACAGGTTCTTCTTATAAGAGGTGAGATTCAGGTTGTAGAACCCCCAAGGCATGACCTCACTTCCATGGCAACCTGCCCAAACAAAACCCTTGGAAGCCTTGATAACAGACATCGCACGCTAGTAACAGTCACCTTCCAGGATCACTGGGCCAGAAATGGTCACAGGAACATGCTGAGCTGCTTTCCCACTCTGCGTGGCCACAGCCTCAGAACTCAGACACAAAAAGTATCTGTGAAAGATTGAGAAGACAGTTGACTCCATCCACATGCCACAGGCCACACTGCAACAGCCACCCAACCATCACAGACACCCCTCTCCTTGGGATTGACCACCAGTGACCTAGATAAGGCAAGGTGCCCTTACAAAGTTTCTCTAAGCTCAAATACTAATGGCACAGAAAATGGAAAGAACCCAGAGCAAGTCTCACCAGGCCCAGTAATACCCAGTAGCTCTGGGCAGGTCTCCCTAGAGCCAGGTACAAAAAACCCGGAAAGTCAAGTCCAGAGTGGGAAACTGAAGTCACAGCCACCAGCCCCTGAGAGACACTGAGAAGCCTAGTGTTCATCCACCCAGGCCCAGTGACCCCCACCATTGGAAATAACTTCACCAGGAGCATTGCAGAAGTTCACAACTCTGACAGGCCCTGATAGGGAAGAGACATCATGACAACATACTTTGAGACCTGCATCTTCTTTGAGGGCCTTTGCAATGATGTTTGAGACTTGTATTCTTTTGATAATGACCAGTTTTTCACAATAAAATTTGTAGATGAAGAAGGAGACCTATGTACTGTATCACCTCAGTTGGAGTTGCAAGAAGCTTTTAGGCTCTTTGAGTTAAACAAGGGCACTGAACTTTTAATACGTGCATCATGTTGTGTACCAGAGCATCCTGAAATGCCTTGTTCAGCAGAAGACAAATCCATCTAATGCAAAGGTGCATACATTTGGAGAAAGTTTTATTGTTCAGATAGCCATAATTTTCAAGCCAAACATTTCAGAAGGTATGCTCATTGTAGGGGAACTTGGACACTAGGTGTAAAACTTGCATCAACTGTAAACTCTTGGTTTATGAGAAGCGTCACAAGCTTGTCACAGTTGAATGCGGGCAGCATTCTTTACCACCAGAACCCATGATTCCAATGGATCAATCATCCACAGCTTCTGACCTCCCAAAGACAGTAATCCCATATAATCCTGCAAGTCATGAGGGTTAGAAACAAGTTGATGAACAGAATGAGGCGATGAACACCAAAAAGAGGCAAAGCTTAATCTAGTTTAGGTTTTCAGCACTCCAATTTGCTCTGGGTAATAGGGAGAGAAAGTTATGCAAAAGTACTGTTTGTTCAATTTTTTTTTTTGAGACAAAGTCTCACTATGCAGTTCAAACTGGCCTTAAGCTCACTTTGTAACCCAGACTGATCTCGAACTTGCAATGATCCTCCTGCCTCAGCCTCCCGAGTGCTGGGATTACAGGCATGGGCCACCACTCCCAGCTTGTTGGTTCTATTTAAAAAAACAAATCATATCTATCCAATGAAAGACATGAAAAAAGAGCTTGTCAATATTGATTGGGTACAGACAGAGAAGCACGTTTTGGAGCAGGCATCTACTCATCCTTTTCTTGGTGGACTGCATTCTTGCTTTCAGACAGAAAGCAGACTGTCTTTTGTTCTAGACTACGTAAATGGAGGAGATTTAATGTTTCATATGCAGCAATGAAGAATACTTTCTGAAGAACACGCCAGGTTTTACTCTGCAGAAATCAGTTTAGTATTCAATTATCTTCATGAGTGAGGATACTTTATAGAAATTTGAAGTTGGGCAATCTATTACTGGACTCAGAAGGGCACGTTAAACTTACTGACTATTGCATGTGTAAGGAAGGCTTATGACCAAGAGATGTGACCAACACTTTGTGTGGTACTCCTAATTACTTTGCTTCAGAAATTATAAGACGAGAAGATTATCGTTTCAGTATCAACTGGTGGACTCTTGGAGTACTAATGTTTGAAATGAAGGTCAGAAAGTCTCTACTTCGTCTTGTTGAGAGCTTTGATAACCCTTATGAAAACTCAACCAATTATCTGTCTTGCAAATCATTTTAGAATGAAAAATTCACAAACCACGTGGTCTGTAAAAGCTGCAAGTGTCCCAGAGACTTTTCTGAACAAGGACTCAAAGAAACGAGTAGATTGCCATCCTCAAATAGGATTTGCTGCTATTCAGAGCCACCCATTCTTTCAAAGTGCTGACTGGGATATGACACAGCAAAAGTATCTGGCACCTCCCTTTAAACCACATATTTCTGGGGAATTTGGTTTGGACAACTTTGATCCTCAGATTACTGATGAACTGGTCTGGCTCATCCCAGATGATACTGATATTGTGAGGAACATTGATTGATGTGAATTTGCAGATTTTGAATATATCAATCATCTTTCAATGTAAAAAGAAGAGTTTCTCTGATCTTCATTTTTCAACTATGTATTCTGTTTATATTGCCATTTGATACATGTAAAAATGTGTTAGCAGTCTGGATAGAATTAACCATTTTGTAATTATCTGTAGACTAATTTTAATTTCTTTTTTTGAAGTTCTATTTGGATGTAATGCTTGAGTCTTATAGTCTATAATAGAGGATATTGGGGGGTTTTTGTTAATAGAGCTGTTTTTTATGATTTGACTTAGATAACAAGGAGCCATTTGCTTGTTAACCAAACTTGTAAACACACTTCTTCCATTTATTAAGTGAAGACAGAATGTATAATATTTTTTCTCCTTATTTACTCAGCAGGAAAAAAATTTGTTTTTTAAATAGAATCTCTTACCTATGCTTGTTTCTCTCCAAACCACATTACCTGTACTTTTAGGCCCTAATTTATGTAGTTTTCAGGGAAATCCAGAAAATAATAACAATCTTGAATAAATCTACAGAAAACATATATTATAATTCTATCTCCTTAATTAAGTTTTTTTCTTTATTAGGGTAACACATGAAATGGAGAGTAGAACTCATTTTAGGGGCAGAGTTCTTTAGACTATTTTTATTAAAATTAGTGGTTAGCAATTATATAGCATTTTTCTGTTTATTTTAGCGCCATTTTTATGCAAAAGTAACCTAGATCATCTAAGTAAGTTACAATGGCACAGTCTTAGCAGAACTTAATTTTAGAGAAGATATCTAGGCTTAAATTTAGAATGATTTAAAATTTGTAGGCATTTATTAAATTATCTTTTTGGGTTTTTTTTGATGCTCTATTTCATTAGAAATGTAACTTTTCCAAAGTTTGTAGTTATATTGTTTTTTCCTTCAAATAACCAAGTTTGAAAGTAATGAAAACTTCAAAAGAAATTATTTATATACATTTACATGCTTATTTGAGAGGTATATATGTTTCTCTTAATGCCTGGAACTTGTTTTAAAACAAAAAGCAGTATTCACATCATAAATTTATAGAGAATTCTGACATGTCAGAAATATGTTTACATTTATGATCTTTCTTTAAAGTATTGTCTTCTCCTATAGATGAGTATGTAGAATAACTACAGAGGGAGTTTAGTTATAATGTATATTATAGGCCTATATTACAATTCTTTTGGGCCTTTAGACCTCATTTTGAGAAACAGTAGAAGCTATATTCATGATAAAATATTTTAAAATGGTATAAGCAGCCAGTTACAACCTCATGAACATTTTTGAATAGATTTTAAATGAATGGTTTCATTAGATATACTCCTTGTTCCCCCGAACAAAATCTTCTTGGTTCTTTACCAATGAAATACAAATAATGAGCATTTTTCTTCAATGAGGTTTTATTTTGTTCTGTTTCTTTGTTTGTTTGTTTTACCAGGAATCAAACTCAGGACCTTGCACCTGATGAAGTTTTAAGCTTTATTTGAGGTGGTCTTTGGTTTTAAAATTTTTAAATAGTAAAGTTTACTGTGTATACTTTATGTAGAATTGCATAACAAATATGTTTTAACTGTGTTGTATTTTTTGCAGTCTTTAAGTGTCGTGCCAACTCTGTTCATAGTATATAGAAGTTCCCTCAAAATACTCACCAGCAGAATAAGGCAGTTTAAAGTCAGAATAGTTGGCATTTTGGTGTTCTAGAAAATAATTTATTCTTCATAAGCCTGTGGTCAGATCATTTATACACATACAACCTGGATTAAATATCAAATACTATGATTTCTTGTTCATTGCTGGCACATTTACTTTATAAATTTGCTTTGTTTCGATTTTTGTCATGTAGAATACTGCCTTGGTCATCATCCTGTAATCTGTGTTAGCACACCTTCTTTTTATGCTAAAAATCATTAGTAAAACATAAATAAATAAATAACCAAAGACTTGATAGAATCAATTGGCCTGCACCATTCACTGCTCCTAAATTCAACTCCTGTGATTTATCTTGTGCAAAATCATTGTGTCTTCACCTTCTCCCCAGCAAGTTTGGGCTCAGAGTCACTAGAGACCATGTGACTTTTATGGCAGGTGTCATCAACCCCAATAAAAACAATCTGAAAATTTGTATGCTCACCAGTGATCATAAATACATAAGACCAGAGAGACGAAGCTACTCAATTACAAACCTCCTCAGTCCCAATCTTGCACTGTGCCTAATCCTAGTTTCTGTAGTCTAGCTTTCCAAGTAATTGGTGGGGGGGTTGTCTTTTAGTTAAAGTTGAGGTTTATTGGTTACAGTTAGTTAAATTACTGTAGCAGACATATCTACAGTTGTAATAGTGCAAACACAAAAGAAATATGAATTTGCTCTCATAATAACCCCAAGCAAGTATTTCTTCTCATCAGCATGAAGTTCTTCTCAAAAAGTTCTCATAAAAAAGTACACTCTTTCATTGAATTAGGTTTTTTTGGATATTTTCCATTTCTCAATGGTAATGAGCAGGAACTACACATCTATATGCTAAAGAATGAAGTTGAACCTCTTCCTTACACCTTACATGAAAATTAACTGCAAACTGATCATACACATAAATGTAGGAGCTAAGACTGTAAAATTCTTAGAAGAAAATAAAGAAGTAAATACCTGTGATTTTAGATTAGACAATATTTTCTTAGATATCACACCAAAGCATAGTAATAAAAGAAGAGCTACTCTGTTCTTTTCCATTCTTTCTCCACATACACAGTTAAGCTCGTCTGCCATCTACACTACTATTCACTCTCAGCTTTGTGATTCTATTTCTCTATATGACTATGACAAAAGTGATATCTGAATATTTAGATTGAGAGTGGCATATCTTACTTCTTAGTCTTAAAACTTTGGGCACATAGACAATTCAATCTTTCACCAGAGTACATTGCATTGAAGTACTGGTATTTGATTTCCAATTTGCTATTGATCCTTGGGTTATACAGCTCCCTTGAAACTATGTGGAGAGAAGGAGTACTTGTCAGGTCTCAATGAGGGCATTTGGAGCCCCTGGTTGAATGACTTCATCCTATTGTCAAACTTCACCCTTAACTCCTAGTACCCACCAGCATGATAATGCCTCCAGAACTTAAATGACACCTATCCCTCTTATATCAACCTACCTTGTTTACCCACACCTACACTACATGCTTAGCACAATGAGGAAGAAGTCATATATACGGTCTTTGTGTGCTCTTTGCAGTTTACTGAGTAGCTTGACAGTAGAGGCAGTTGGTTTAGGGCCTCTGAGAATGAGTGGCAGAACCCTGTGGCCCTAGGAAACATAGCCCCATATCTATCCCACCTCCGAGAAAGCAGACCCCTTCACTGCTAAAGGGAGGTCACCTGCCCTCATGTGGGCCACACCTAGACAAACATGTTCTTCTACCAGCCATGCTAATATGCAGGAATGTATGTGTATACAATTCATCTAGAGACATGAAAATAAATTCATTACTTGCTTCCTTACTGCAACAGAAAACAGAAATAGAGAAAAATTTAACCTGGTGAAAACCTGGAGCAAAGTTATCAGAAACCAACTTAAAGATGTTGAGTATTTGTGTTGAAACATCTCTACCTCTGAAATCTAAT
Source organism: Dasyprocta punctata (assembly GCA_004363535.1). Taxonomy (NCBI): domain Eukaryota; kingdom Metazoa; phylum Chordata; class Mammalia; order Rodentia; family Dasyproctidae; genus Dasyprocta; species Dasyprocta punctata. The sequence continues at coordinate 23,304 of RJWM01017511.1, read as the reverse complement.
TTCTTGCAGCTTTCCATATAGAGTCCCATGTTGTGTTATTTATAAGAAAATAATACTCTGCCTTCCCTTGACAGCATTTCTGGGCTGCAGAAACCACTACAGCCATGAAGTAACAGAATAATTTTGGTAATGTTTCCATAGCTACCTTGCTTCGAAGTGGGGTTTATTCTGTTTTAAACTCTACTGATCTGTTCACACCCTAATCTGAAGTTAAATCCCTTGTCTATCTATTATTCTAATTCTTGTGATTCCTGTATTTGAGGCTCTAGATACATAAATATGGTGAACATGTCTTCTAGATACATGTAACAGTGTGATGTGTTTCTTTTGTTTTTTGTTTTGTTTTGTTTTGTTTTGTTTTGTTTTGTTTTGCTCCCCAATTCCTTTCCAATGTGCATTCTTTCCATCCTTCTCTTGCAATGCAAGGAAACCTTCCAGAAGTTCTTGAAGGTAAAGGCAGTTTAAGGTACACTGGTGCCCTCTTGTGGCCATTCTAGCATTGTGCTTTCCTTCCTAGAAGCCTCTTAGACAATTGATTTTGCAAGAGGTTAACGAAACCGAATACCTCAAAATGCCACTCCTAATTGTCATACATAACCTTGTATCTATGTCTTTTGCTCCCTGCAGACATGAGGGCTTCTAGGACAAGTAGCCTCTCCTCAGTGACAGTGTAACCGTGAGAGTTAAAGACCCCTGATCTTTCCTCTAAAACGAGCTTTGTTAATAAACATTGCTCTTCTAGGTTAGGCCATGGGAAGTGACCTGGGACACACCTTGAGGGGAAGTCAGAGGTCCAAACACCCTCAGAAAACCTGAAATGAATACATGGAAAGGGGAGATGAGACTTCACCCCGACAGAGCATAGCCCATCAAAAAAGAGAGTATTATGTGTCTTTTTAAAAGCTAAAAATACAAATTACAGTGTAAGGCCAGAAACCAAAGCAAAATGACCAATAAAGTTCCAATACATTCAATATGACTGATTAAACATCCAATAAACATAAGCAGAGGTGAATGATACATGGTCCTAGAACTGTCTAATAGAACTTCTGTGATGATGGAAATGTTCTGTATCTATGCTATACACTACAGTAACCACTGTACTACACTGCAGTCACGGGTTACTGAGCTATGGAATATGGATGTGAAACTAAGGAGCTGGATTTTTAATTTTATTTCACTTTAATTAACTTAAATTTAGATAGTTATATGTGGTTAGTGGCTAACATATTGGACACCCCAAGCTTAGGATGGCAGACCATTACAATTTAAGCAGAATAAAGTTCTATAGTGGGAGGAGGAACAGGGATGAACAGAGAAGTTTCTGAAAATGATGAAGGATTTGAACTAGATCTGAAATAGCTTGATCTTATAGGCAGAAACAGTAATGAGAACATGCATGGAAGTAGGGGGATTACAAGTAAATGTCCAAGAAACATAAACGTAGAATATCTCCAACTCATGGCTAGAAAATAACACAAGAAACATAGATTGAAAAAAGATTATGAAGCCCTGTAAGTAAGATTACGAAGCTTCAAAAGGGATTTTGGTTAGTCAGTAGGCAGTAGAAACATCAACAATCTCTACATTTAAAAAAGAATTTGAGAAGAAATGAGAATCTATTCTAACACTGAAGAGCCTGGGTACCCTGGGGGCCAGAGGCTCTGCGGCAGAACCCCTGAGCCCTGTGTGGAGACCCTGAAAGCAGGAGTGCCCAGGGAAGGTGACAACAGGGAGACACTGCAACAGCTGCCCAGTGAAAAATAGGGAGGGCCGTCATGAGGATGAGAGACTGGGCAGGTTCCACCTGGGACCTTTTGTCTCCCACACACAATGCATCAGGACTTTCACACTATCGTAGCCCTAGTGAAGACAAAGACAACAGTCTTGAGCAGAGTCATAGCCTAAAACATACAATCGGGTAACCAGGTCAGGTCCAGGAAGCAGCGGCCAGCCCTGCCCCCATGCACACACCAGCCACCACCGGGGATGCTTCCCACCGGTAACCAATGCAGGTCCAGCAGGCAGTGGCCAGCCCTTCACCAGCACGCACACCAGCAACCATCAGGGATGCTTCCCCCCGCCAGTAGCCAGTTCGGGCTGGGAAAAGCAACAGCCAGCCCTGCACCAGCACACCCAATGGCCACCATCGGGTATTTGTAGCCAGCACTGGCTAGGAGAACCACATAGTTATGCTTCAGAGAAATTGTAGCCAATACAGGAAGTGCCTGGAATCCCACTACCTGCCTGTCCAGAAGAACCCAGGAAAATGTCAAGATGAAGAACCAAAAGGCAGTCTTTGGCCTCCAACTCATGCAGAGCAAGTCCAGGAGATGTAAATATGGAAGAGATTGGGAGTCACACACCTGAAGTTTCTGAAATGATGGCACCTGAAATAAAGAAACAACTTCATGAGGCTATAAAAGAAATTATTACAGAAATAGCATCTCAGGTAAAAGAAGAAATGAAAACATCATAAAAGAATGGCTAAGCATCTCTAAAGAAGACATAGATTAAAACAAAGGAGCATAGGAAAATGAGGGAACCTTGAATGAACAATATAAGAAAGATTTAGAATGTATTGAAAAGGTTCAAAGAGATATCTAGGAAGTTTAAAATTCCATGGAAAGCTGGCAAAACTGCTTGAAAGAAATGGAAGATAGACTTTCAGACCTTGAAGACAGGTTTCAGCTAGCAACCACGAAACGAAAGATCTCTTAATAATAACAAGGAACCAGGAAATAACGATTCAACAGCTGCAAGATGACACAAAGAAAAATAATTTAAGGATAATAGGTGTCAGCAAAAAAACAGGGATCAACACAAATGATATAAAGTCTATTTACAGAAGTAACAGCAGAAAATTTCCCAACCATGGGAAAAGGGCATGACATACAGATAATGGAGGTATATAGAACTCCAGCTAGCCATAACCAAAATAAATCTACATCCAGACATATAACAATCAAGATCCCAGAAATTCAGCACAAGAACAGAATATTAAAAGCTGTTAAAGAGAAGAAACAGATCACCTCTAAAGGAAAACCCATAAGAATCATGACAGACTTCTCAACACAAACCATCAAGTCAAGAAGAGGTTGGAGTGAAGTATTTCATATCCTGAAAGAAAACAACTTACAACCCAGATTGATGTACCCTGCAAAACTATCTCACAAAATTAATGGAGAAGCAAGGTACTTCCACAACAAAGAACAACTGAAGGAATTCATGACCACCAAACCAACACTACAAAGAATACTGAAGGACATTCTAGAGAGAGATAAAAATGACCATGATTCCAGGAACAGTGGCAGAGGAGCATTACCAAGCAGGACAGAAAATTGAATGGAGGGGAAAAGTAGACAACTAATGGCAGGAAAATAGCATGGCAGAGACAAGTCCATGCATGTTGGCCATAACCATTAATGTAGATGGCCTCAATTCATCAACAAAAAGAAACACAGACAGAGTGGATCAGGAGACAGGATCCAACAATATGCTTTATACGAGAAATGCACTTAACTCAAAAGGAAATTCATAGACTGAAAGTTAAACGAGAGAAAGCAATGCTGTATGTGACAGGGAACCAGAAAAAAGTAGGGATAGCTTGCCCATCAACTGCAGAATAGATAAGAAAGATATTGCATTTTTATACAATGGAAAGCTACTCAGCTATAAAGAAAGATAACCTCGAGGCTCTTGTAGGGAAATGCATGCAACTTGAGATCATGCTGATGGGTAAAATGGTTCAGTCACATAGGTGAACGCTGTGTTGTCTCCCTAATACAAGAGACTGAAGGAGTTAGTGGGATCCAAAATGCACGATAGATATTGTGAAAGTGAAAGGGGAGGAAATGCCTAAAAACTGAAGGCAGCAGACATTGTTAATCTATTATCATGTTTTGAAACCGTGTACTGCTTTGATTGTTCTGTTTTGCTTGGTTTTATTGTTTTGTTTTGTTTGATTTTATTATATTTAATGGCATGGACACCTATTTCAAGGATAACAAAATATATTATGGTAGCCATTATTGATTTCTTATTATCTTGTTTTGAAGCCCTGTATTGCTTTCATTGTTTTGTTTTGATTGATTTTATTCTACTTTTTGTTTGATTTGATTATGCCTGATGGTATAGGCAGCTACTTTGAAGATAACAAGAGGCCTTATGTGAAGTCTCAACTAAATCCCAAATAATTAAGCAGGTTTGTTCAGGTAGGGAGGTGGTATAGGGACAGACAACATAAGCAAGGGTAATGAGGATACTACCAAGAATCATCCCAGGTCTTAGGATTGGAGCTTTATATTCTTGGGGTTTAATTACAAGGATAAGAATGGACATTTGACAGAGGCAAGAGAGGAAAAAGAGGTATAATCAGATGTTGGGTCATAGAAGACCTGGTTAGTCCCAGTGACTAACTCAAATAACATCAGGTATACAATAGGGTGCAATAGCAAGGGAATAACAGAGGAGTTGCACAGGAGCATCACCCCACTAAAACTGAAAATGTCACCAGTGACAAATAAATGGAATATAGCTGTTGAGCTAGATCATCTAGAATAGAAACACCTATCTGCTTCACTCAATAAAACAAATGTTTCAACAGATTAAGGAGTACACGCTCTGACTAGAGTCATTGATGTCAGATAGATAGGTTAATAGATGACAGATAGATGATATATAATAAATGATAGATAATAAATAGACAGGTAATAGAAAGATAGATACATATACCATCAAATAGGCACTGTGCTGCCTAAATAAACTACTTACTGGCTCTGTCTTAGATCATTTGTAACGAGTCTCAGAAAGTACTAAACCCCAACTACTGAATTTTCTAGGACTTAGCTCTGAGGTATCTGTGGTAGTTCCAATGCCAGTCTTGTATCTACTGAGTGAATATCAATGGCACGTTGTAGAAGAAGATTGAATGTGACCTCTAGAAGCCAAATGAGGTAGGATAGAGGACAAATAACCCTGAAGAGTTGACCATAAACTGGATGTGGTATCACGCACCTGCAATCCCAGCACTCTAAGAGGCTAAGGCAGGAATATCACAAGTTCAAGCCTCATCCAGACAACTTAGTGATTCAGCAAGATCCTATCTCAAAATAAAAGATTGTTCAAAGGTCTGGTAATATAGTTTAGTGCAAATATACCTTACTTGGGATTGGATTTCAATCCCCAGTACTGAAAAGGAAAAGAAAAAAAATAAAAATTTGTGAACAATGGCTCCTGAAGAGTCTATCCACTTTTCCAGAAGCTTTGGCCAAGAGCAGAGCACCCTGAGGTACGGCCTAGAAACAGTTGCCCTTCCAATACCAAATCAATGCTTTGAGGATTTTAGGCAATGAAATATAATGCTATGCTCTCTGCTACTAGACAAAGCTGCAGGCATATCCAGCCATGTCTGGAATTTAAAGGCAATTTGAACAAAGAGAGTCAACATTTACTGAATGCTGACCATGGGCCAGACTCTGTTCTATGACCTTTATATGTCTTATCCCATTTTACTCTCACAACATTCAAATGAGATAGGTACTTTTCTAATTTATATTTTACAAGTGAGTAAATGAGATCACAGATAGATTAAGTAACTTGCCCAAGAACTCAAAAGAAAAGTGACTGAGCCAGGATTCCAGTCCAGGCAGAATGGCTCCACAGTCTACACTTTTAAACTCTATGCTTTGCTGCATCCCAAGAATCCACTGTTGCAAAGAGGGAAGTGGCAATGCATTGCTACAAAGAGAGAAGTGACATCTATGCCATGGAATTTGTTGATATTTATGTGTACCACTGCAGAAAGTACATCTCCCTGTCTACAGAAAAATTTGACCTAAACCCTCTTGTGCCAATCAGTTGAAGGTATTTTTGTTCAATTCAGACAGAAACCATGAATTAGTAAAGTGTAGCTCTACTAATGATCCTGATGCCACCAAATGATGCTGGATGATGTTGGATGCCAACAGTCAGTACAGCCAGATGATGACCGCTGCCTCTGCCAGCTACCACCATCTAATGCTAGCTCGTGCTGGACACCACAGGTTAACTGTGATGGGGGCTGGTCTCTGCCTTGACTCTTTGTTGTCTGCCGGTGTCTGGAATTCTTCAAGGCTCATAAGTGTTTATTGCTCTTTCCTTTGAGATGACCACTCTGCCCACACTACTCAGGATAAGAACCTGGACTAGATTTACAGGAACATCAGAGCCCACACTACCTAAGAAATAAATCACAAACAGGTTTACAGGACCACCAAAGTGAGTCTTTGTATGAAGGGTCAGTACGCTGGAAGGAGCCCTCCTAGACTAACTAGAGAAGTGTACAGAGACTGAAAGCCTGAGAGTAGTCAATGCAAGCCAGCAACTGGTTCAAATTTAGGCCTGCTGATTGATCCATGTATAGGCCTACCATTGGTCCAAGCCACAGCTGTCACGGGCCACCTTTCAGTGAGGGGGGCAGGGTGATGTGAGCTGTTTGACAGCTGTCATGTCTTGGGGAAAATGACAAGGCTGAAACCAAGGACTCGGGGAAAGGCTACCTATATTCATCATAGCTAATTGGGGGTCAGGGAGGTTGGAGATGTTAATACTAGGGCCAGATCCCTCCATCGCTGATCTTGACCAGGTTAAGGTTCCTCCCCTTTTTTAAGAGACAGAAGCAGCATCTGAAGTGGTGGAAGCAGGGGAGGGACACTGTGGCTGGTAGCTGAGCTGCACTCGTGTTAGAGTAGACTGAAGGAAAATGGCCACTAAATAAGCAGAGAGGACACTGAGGTAAGTTGTCCCAGTCCTTTGTGGCTACAAAGAGAAGGGAGGTGAGAAATGACAGCCTCTGGCCAACCCATGATGATTCCAGGCTTTGATGGAAAAAACAGAGAGACAGATCTTTCTCCTATGCCTCACCTCTACACTGTTATATGAAGCCAGAGGAGGTAGCCTGATCCTGCCCAGGGATTCTCTGAGGCCATCATTTGGAAACCTTCTCTCTCACTGCCACTGGACACTTAGCAGTATAGTCATTCATTGACCCAAGAATAGAGAAAGTTATAATGGACAAAGTACTGTTGCATTCTTATTTTGATTGGTTTTAAAAATATAGTCCTCCTTAGTAGAATCTTGGTTTGCTAAGCTTGATAGAGTGAAAAAACACATTCTACATAGAAACAGAGTTTTTATTTTTTTGTTTTTTTATTTTATTTTAAAGAGAATGAAACAAGACAAAATAGCATAACACCAATCAAAACAAAAGAATGAAAGCATTAAAGGACTTCAAAACAAGACAATAGAAAATCAACAATGGCTACCATAATATCTCCTGTTTTTTTCAAAATAGCTGTCCATGCCTTCACACGTATTGAAATCAAATAATAGAAAACACACTAAAACCAATCAAAACAAAAGAATGAAAGCATTACAGGACTTCAAAACAAGATAACAGGAAATGAACAATGGTAACTATAATGTCTCATTTTCTTCAAAACAGTCTCCATACTATCACATATAATAAAATCAAATAAAACACAACAGACTAAAACCAATTAAAACAAAAGAAGCAAGGCATTATAGGATTCAAAAATGAAATGATAGGAAATCAGCAATGGCTATCATAATGTCTCATTTTCTTCAGAATAGTTATTTATACCATCACACATAGTAAAATCAATTCTTGTAAACTCTCTAGGAGAAATTCTAGACATGTATAAGCCTATACACGTACATCTATCCTTTCTGTATTTAGAAGGAAAAACAAAACAAAACACAAAATACAAGAAAAACAAGAAACAAAAGAGACAAATAAACAACAATAGCAAAAAAACAAAACAGTAACAATATAGGCTTTCAAAGCAAGGTGGTAGGAACTTAACAAAGGTGGTTATTTTGCACTTATCTTAAACAGATTTACTCAGGTTACCAGATATAGACATGCAAAATTGATCTAATTCTATGAATGTTAACTGTTTTGTTCCAAGAACTAATAGAATTAGTAGTACAATCATCTTAGCTATCTTAACTGTATATATACAAATTTATATCTTTTTTCTTTTCCCTTCCTTCTTTTCTCATTTTTCCCATTATTTTTTTTCCCTTTGAGCAGTTTCTTACACTTCCACAATATTTATTGAAGATTTTGGATCTTATTTACTCTTTCAGTTTCTTACGCCAGGGAGACAATACAGTATTTACACATGTGAGTTTGATTTATTTCACTTATGAGTAAGATCTCAAGTTGCATCCATTTACTTATGAAAGCCTCAATGTGATCCTTCTTTACAGCTGAATAGTATTCCATTATATAAAAATACCACATCTCTTTTATCCATTCCATGGTTGATGGGCATCTGGGTTGTTTCCAAGATTTAACTATTACAAATTGTGCTGCTATAAACATGGGTGCACATATATCACTGTGGTATGATATTTTCAGTTCTCCTGGGAATATGCCCAGAAGCAGGACAGCTGGGTCAAATGGGACCTCCAACCCCAGCTTTTTGAGGCACCTCCACAGTGATTCCCACAGTGCTTGGGCCAGCCTACCCTCCTACCAACAGTGCAAAAGAGTGCCTTTTTCCCCATAGCCTCTCCAGCATTTATTATTGGTTTTTTTCTTGATCCTGGCCATTCTTTCTGGAGTAAGATGGAATCTCAGTGCTGTTTTAATTTGCATTTCTCTAATGACCAATGATGCTGAACATTTTTTCATATATTTATTTGTCATTTGAATTTCTGCAGCTGAGAAGTGTATATTCATCTCAGATGCCCATCTGATATGGATTGGGTCCTTGAATTTTGGGGGACTAATTTTTTTAAACCAAGAACAAATGGAAGAAAACGATAAAGATCAAAAAACACAAACCCTTACCAAAATGCCAACATCATTTTTCATAAAAATTAACATTTTGATTCTCAGATTTTTGTAGAAATAAAAATGACTCAGAAGAGCCTAAATAACTTTGATAAAGGAACAAAATTAGAACTCCAAACCTCTCCAATTCCATGACTTATCACAAAGTTACACCAATCTTGACAAAACAACATTGATATCAAGATAAACAAACCATCAAAGTACCAATAGGAAGTCCCAAAATAGATACTCACATAACAGACAATCAATTTCTGACAAAGATGCAAAAACAATTAAGTGGAGAAAGAATTGTAGCTTCAATAAATACACTATAACAACTGGATATCCACATGCAAAAAAAAACCCAAACCTTACAGCACATCAAAAATTTCTTAAGACATCCAAAAGTTAACTCAAAATGGCTCACAGTGGGCTAGTTAAAGTAAAGGCAGGTGTGACCTAAGTCATTACTTTGGCTGAGGTCATTCTTTCTGGGACAAAAAAACTGGGACAAGAAGGGAAGGCAGAACCTACAGAGGTGTTTAGTGAAGAGAGGTATTGAATTACTTCTGGTCAGGCCATGTGGATGACAAAGGAGGCCATTGTGCTTCTTTTTTTAACTGTTAACTATTTTTTATACACATATATATAAACATACACATAATTTTTCTTTCAGCTTCTCACACTAAGGAAACATATGATGTTTACACATGTGATTTACTTATTTCACTAATAAGTATGATCTCAGGGTGCATCCATTTACTTATAAAAGTGTCCACTTTATCATTCTTTATAGCTGAGTAGTATTCCATTACATAGAAATACCACACCTTTTTTAATCCATTCCTCAGTCTATGGTCATTTAGGTTGTTTCCAAGATCTGGCTCTTACAAACTACACTGCTATAAACATGGGTGCACATATATCGCTGTGGTATGATGTTTTTTATTCTTTTGGGTAGATACCAAGAAGGGGAATAGGTGGATCAAATGGCACCTAAAATTCTTGCTTTTTGAGAAATCTCCACACTGACTTCCACAGTGGTTGCACCAGCCTGCATTCCCACCAACAGTGGAGAAGAGTTCCTTTTTTCCCACAGTCCCTCCAGTACTTGTTATTGGTTGATTTCTTAATACTAGTCATTCTTTCTGGGTGAGGTGGAATCTCAGTGTTGTTTTAATTTGCATCTCTCAAATGACCAGCGCAATTGAACATTTTTTCAGGTATTTATTTGCTGTTTGTACTTCTTCATCTGAAAAATGTGTGTTCAACCCAGATGGGGGGACGGATTTTTTTTAATTCTTTATATGTTCTAGACAGAAGTCCTTTGTCTGAGGGACAGTTGACTAAGATTTTCTTCCCAATTTGTGGGTTTTCTTTTCACTCTGTTAGAGACTTCTTTTGACATGCAAAAACTTTTAGTAAGACAAGATCTCAGTTATTGATTCTGAAGAATTTCCCATGCACTTCTTTCCACGAATTCTCTGCCTACCCCTATGTCTTCAAAGTTTCTACCTACTTTGTCTTCCAGCAGACTTAGTGTTTTTGTTTTACTATTTAGATCTTTGGTCCATTTTTACTTTAGTTTAGTGCCTGGTGATAGACATGGATCTAGTTTTAGTTTACAGCATATGCAAAGCCAGCTTTTCCAGATCCACTTATTAAAGAGGCTATCTTTCTTCCAGTGAACATGTTTCACCCCTTTGTCAAATGTAAGGTGGATGAGGGTGTTTGTAGTTGTGTCTGTATCTTCTAACCTATTCCATTGATCTTCAGATCTGTTTTTATTCCAGTACCATGCTGATTCTATCACAGTAGCTTTGTAGTATAACCTCAAGTCAGGGATTGTGATGCCTCCTGCCTTACCTTTGTTGCCCAGAACTGTCTTTGCTACCTAGGTCTCTTCTGGTTCCAGATGAATTTTAAGAATGATTTATCTAGATCTGTGAGGTATGCCAATGGTATTTTGATTGGAATTGCATTAAATCTGTATAAAATTTTGGGAGAATGGTCATTTTCACAATATTTGTTTTTCCTATCCATGAATAAGGAATATCTTTCCATTTTCTGAAATCCTCCTCAGTTTCTTTTTTCAGAGTAATATAATTTTCACTATATAGATTTTTTACTTCATTTGTTAGATTGATTCCTAAGTATTTCAATTTTTTGGATGGTATAGTGAAGGGTATGGTTTCTCTTATGTGTCTCTCAGTCAGTTTGCTGCTTATGTACAGGAACGCTATTGATTTTTGAGTGTTGACCCTGTATCCAGCTACATTACTTAATTTGGTTATTACATCTAGAAGTCTTTCAATGGACTTTTAGGGGTCTTCTATGCAGAGTATCATGTCATCTGCAAATAATGAAAATTTAACTTCTTCCTTTCCTGTCCTTATTCCTTTTATTTCTCTCTCTTGTCTAATGACTTTGGCTAATGTTTCCAGTACTATATTGAAAAGGAGTGGTGATAGTGGACATCCTTGTCTTGTTCCTGGTTTTAGAGTGAAAGCTTTCAGTATTTGACCATTTAATATGATGTTAGGTGTTAGTTTGACATAGATGGCTTTTATCAGATTGAGGTAGAGACCATCTACTCTGATTTTCTGTAGAGTTCTTACCATAAATGAGTGTTGGACTTTATCAAAAGCTTTTTCTGCGTGTATTGAGATGATCATGTGATTCTTATATTTGGCTCTGTTGATATGGTGTATTACATTTATTGATTTGTGTATGCTGAGCCATCCCTGCACTCCTGGGATGAATCTCACTTGGTCATGGTGTATAATCTTCTTGATAACTTGTTGCATTCTATTTGCCAGTATTCTATTGAGGATTTTTGCATCTATGTTCATTAGGGAGATTGCCCTGTAGTTCTCTTTTTTTGGTTGGGTCTTTCTCTGGTTTTGGTATTAGAGTAATACTTGCTTCCAGGAATGAGTTAGGGAGAATTGCTTCCCTTTCAATTTCATTGAAGAGTTTGGGGAGTGTTGGAGTTAAGTCTTCCTTGAATCCATCAGGACCTAGTCTTTTCTTTATTGGTAAGGTTCTAATTACATTTTCAATTTTATTTACTGAAATTGGGTTATTCAGCAGTTTTGCATCTTCTTGACCCAGCTTTGGTAATTCATACATTTCTAGGAATCTGTCCATTTCTTCTATACTATCAAACCTACGAGAGTAAAGGTTTTTGAAGTAGGTATTGAGGATTTTCTGTATTTCCACAGGGTCTGTAGTGATTTTGCCCTTTTCGTTCCTTATTTCACGAATATGAGTTTTTTCTTTCCTTTCTAAATAGGGTGGGCTAAGGACTTATCAATGTTATTTATTCTTTCAAAGAACCAACTCTTTGATTAGTTAATTCTTTTATTGTTTTCTTAGTCTCAATTACATTAATTTCTGGTCTGATCTTTATAATTTCCTCCCTTATTTTGGCTTTGGGCTTGACTTGCTCTTCTTTTTCTAGATATTTGAAGTGTAGCATCAGGTTATTTATTTGCATTTGTTCTGTTTCCCTGATGTAGGAAATCACTGCAATAAATTTCCCTCTGAGGACTGCTTTCATTGCATCCCACAGGTTCTGGTAAGTTGTATTTGCATTTTTGTTTGCTTGTAAATATTGTTTGTTTCTTCTTTAATATCCTCTGTGACCCACTGGTTATTTAATTTCCATGTGTTTATGGAGTTTTTGCCGTTTCTTTTGTCATTAATTTCTAGTTTTATGGCACTATGATTGAATAATAAGCACGCAATAATTTTGATTCTTTTGCATTTACTTAAGCATGTTGTATAGGCTAGTATATGGTCTGTTTTAGAGAATGTCCTGTGTGAAGCTGAGAAGAATGTGTATTCGATGTCATTGGTTGGAACACTGTACACATCTAGTAAGTCCATTTGTTCACAAGTTTGATTCAGTTCTGTTATTTCTTTGCTAATTTTTTGTCTAGTTGATCTGTTTCTTTGTGTCAATGGGGTGTTAAGGTCTCTTGTTATAGTTGTGTATTGCTTATTTGATTTTTCATTTCTATTGATATTTGTTTTATATAGCTGGGTGCTCCCATATGTGGTGCATATATATTTAAGATTGTTATCTCTTCCTCTTGAAATTCTCCCTAATCAGTATGTAGTGACCTTCTTTATCTCTTTTGATCATTTTTGGTTTGAAGTTCACATTGTGTGCAAACTGAATAGGTACCCCTGCTTTTGTTTGCCGGGGGGGGGTTTCCTGTTGCATGAAGTATTGTTTGCCATTCTTTGACTTTCAGTCAATGAATTTTCTTTTGGGTCAGATGAGTTTCTTATATACAGCATATGGTTGGATGTTGTTTCTTGATCCATTCTGCCAGTCTGTTTCTTTTAATTGGTGAATTAAGACCATTTACATTAATGGTTATAAGTGATATATATTGGCTTATTTTTGTCATGTTACCTTCTGCTGTTGCTTCATTACCTTTCCCTTCTGTTTAATTATTTGCCCTGCCAGGTGGTTTTTTTCTGTTGATGTTCTTGAAGTCGTAGTTATTTTTATGTCTATCTAGAGTATCTTTCAGTATTCTTTGTAGAGTTTGTTTGGTGGTCATGAAGTTCTTCAGCTGCTCTTTGTTGTGGAAGTATCTTATTTCTCCATTGATTTTGAAAGGTAGTTCTGCAGGGTACACCAATATGGGTTAGAAGTCATTTTTCTCTGGGATTTGACATACTTCACTGCATGCTCTTATTGACTTGATTTTTTTTTGTGTTGAGAAGTCTGCTGTGATTCTGACGGGTTTTCCTTTATGGGTGATTTGTTTCTTTTCTCTACAGCTTTTAATATTCTGTTCTTATGCTGAATTTCTGGGATGTTGATTGTTATATGTCTGGATGTAGATTTATATTGGTTATGGCTAATTGGAGTTCTACATGCTTCACTTAACTGTATGTCAGTTTCTTTTCCCATGTTTGGGAGTTTTTCTGCTACTACTTAGTTTTTCTGCTACTTTGTAAATAGTCTTTTTATATCATCTATGTTGTCACCTTTTTGTTTACAACTATCCATTTATATTGTTTTCTCTTTGCATCTTCTTGCAACTGTTGAATTGTTATTTCCTGACTCCTTGTTATTTTTAAAAGATCTTTCCTTTCCTGTTCACTAGCTGCAATCTTGTCCTCAAGGTCTGAAAGCCTATCTACACATTCATTCAGGTGGTTTTGCCAGCTTTTGATGGAATTTTTTATTTCCTGGATATCTCTTTGAATCTGTTTCATGCATTCTAGTTCTTTCTTATATTGTTCATTCAAGGTTTACATCATTTTGCAGTGCTCCTCTATTTTTTTAACTATATCTTCTTTAGATGTGTTCAGCATTTTTTCATTACATTTATCATTTCTTGTTTTACCTGGGAGATTGTTTCTGATCTGATTTCCTTTGCAGCTTCATGGAGTTGTTTATTTACTTCAGTTGCTATCATTTCAGAAGTTTCAGGTGCGTGGCTTATACTTTCTACTATATCCATGTCTCCTAGGTTTATTTGGGATGGGCTGGAGTTTTGAGGTTGCATTTTGCTCTTTCATTTTGTCATTTTCCTGTATTCCCCGGGACAGCTGAATGCAAAGTCTCAGTTGTTTCCTGGCTTGAGGATGGCTGTCCATACTGAAGGGAGTTTCCCCAGCTGAGTGGGGGTCATTAGGCAGGACTTACCAGGTCCCTAGCAGCACTTGGAGGCTACCCAAATGGGTGGAGTATGCTGGGTAGACCTTCAGCACACCCCATGTGGCACACCGAAGCTCCCCAGCTGCTTGGGGTTGCTGGATGGGACCGTACCAGGTTTCAAGTGGTGTACCAAGGTTGCACGGCTAGATGAAGTACTCTATGTAGGACTTCAGCTTGCACACAGAACCAGAGTTTTTATTTATCTTCCCTTCATCATCAAGGTGTCAACTCCAGACCCCTTCTCTACTCTCTTTACCTCTTCCCTTTTGCTTTTCATGTTCCTCCATTATTCTCCTCTTCCACTTTTTCTCCACTTTCATATTTTTCTCATGGGAAAAAATGTCCACAATGTTAGCTAACATGTAGTAAACAAAAGCACCAAACATGGAATGCAACTTCTTCAATTGAAATGTCAACTCCCTAAGCTTCATTTCCTTGTCTATAAGATGAAGATAATGATGCTTTTTCCTCTGAATTCATAAATATTTACAGAATGCCTACAGTGCATTGAGCACTGTGCTAGGCAATGGAGGCACATCAATGAACACTGATAATTACATGTCAGCAATGGATAGGGGGTCTACAGATGACAGAATTCTATCACAACAATAGTAGGAGAGTTTGTCCTTTCCAGGAGGAGGTTTAAAATGCCACAATAAGCCAAAGTGGTGAAAGAACATCATAAACTTTAAAAGCATATAGAAATAAAGTACACCCATTTATTTTCTGATCTATTTCTCCTTTCTTTATCTTTGTCTAATTCCATTTCCTTTTTCATTTATTTTTCTTTCTTTTATATCCCAATTCTGCGTTATTAAAGACATATAACCAGGAAAGCACTCAGTAAATATTTAGAGGAGATGGTATGGACTATATGACTGTATGATATGGAAATAGAAATGAACCTTTGGATTTTTAAAATAAACATCTATTCAAGTATCTATTGATTAGCTACAGCTGTCAAGTACTGTGTCAGGCACTGAAGACACAGTACTCAAAGTTCTCTTACCTCTAGGAACTTACAGCTGGAGACAGTGGCACATGTAGCACAGTATGGTGAGGACTATAGGGGGACAGCAGAGAGAAGAGACTCTGAAACCAGCCTGGAGTGTCAGAGGAAGTTTTGCAGAGGGGACAAGGTCTGCACTGCATCCAGAAGACAGATAGGAGTTACTCAGATGGTCACACTGAGAGAAATCCACATTATCTCAGGCCATCAACATAAAAATGACCATGGAGCAGTAAAGACTTCAGAGGAATACAGGGAGATGATTCCAAATAGTCCAAAGACTACGTTGTCCTCTCTCCCCCAAGAAAATCCAGGAAGGGGGAACACAAGAGAACAGTGGCATGATGGGACTATGCAGTGCAAAGAGGTCTTACGGTATATGACAGAAACTGCACATCAGACTAGAAGTTGAGGAAAAATAGACTGTTACTTGCCCACAAGTGTCACATGGGCACAAGGCAGCAATATGCATCAAAAACCTCAAAATTATTCGTGGTCTTTGACCTCATAACTGAACTGTTATAAATTTATACTAAGTAAATATTTTCATACATGACTATCTATAAGGATATTATTTTCAAATGCTGAACAGCTTGAAACAAGCCAAAGTTCAACACTTTGAGGTCATAGTGAAACAAAAAAATAGACAACCATTATAACCTTGCCCTTGAACAGCATATAATGACAAGAAAAATGTTCATCATATAATACTAAGTTAAAAAATAGGGACTGAAAATGCATATATAGTATGATTTGCATTTTATTAAAAATATGTCTGCATGGGTGTGTACAGAAAAAAGACTAGAAGGAAAAACATCTAAATGTCAGCAGTGGTGGAATTATGAGCAACTTTTATTTTTTTTACTCCTTAAGATTTTTTCTATATTCCAAATTTATAATAAGCACTCTATTCCAAATTTATACTAGAAATACAAAAGAAATTATTAAAAGAGTCATTTTGTTGGAAATGAAGTCAAAGTTGAATTTTAAAATTCTTTATGCTTTCCAAAATATTTTCCCATATTTCATGCTCTGGCTGGGTATTTCTCTTTAAAAGAAACCAATAAAGAACCTTTTTTACTAGGAACCCAGAACACCTAAGGAACAAGCTGCTATTTTAAGGGATTAGTGATTAAGTCACCTGCTGGGAACAGGTGTCAGATTAGCAGAGAATGGCATGGTGGCCTCCTCTTCCTCCCCCAGGATCACAGGACCTCCTATCGCCCTTCCACTCTTTCTGCTCCATGTGCCCACCTTTGAAAATGAGGAATTGGTAGGGGTTTTGACCTTGATCTATAATCTGTAGTTTTAACTCTGTTATGCTCTTTCTCTGTAGCCTGACATCAGAAGGGTTTGCATGTAGGTAGGCAAGGCCAACACATTAAGCTTAGTAAATATTCCATGGATGGCTGGGAGGGGCTAGTCCACGTGAGAAAGCTTTTTGTAAAATAAGTACTCGGATCCCTTTTTGTAAAAGTCTCTTTCATCCTTTCACCATTCTTCCCCCCACCCCCCGACGCCCCATCAAGATAATTAACATCAAATTCAGCAAGTACATCCCTGACAAGTATTTGGAGTCTGGTTCACTCCCCCTATCTTTCTTTCTCTGTGTTTTGGGCTGTATGGTATTTGAGAAGCATTCTATTTTGGGAGAGACAAAAGCAACATGAGGACAGTGTTTATCATTTGCAAATATTGCACTAAATTTCCTAGTCTGCAGTCCTATACCTCCCATGTTCTTCTCATTCCAAACATAGTGAGAAAAAAAGTTCACTTTTCTTTTGCTTCCTCCTCCCTCCCCGCCCCACACACATTCACAAGCTTTAGCTTGTTCTGAGCATCGTCCTTCAAAAGTGTGTAACAGGCCTGGGCCAGCTATTGGATACAAGCACACCCCACCCCGATGGGATTATGTTTACCTCATTGTGCAAAAAATGTAAAATACTTTTTGTGTGACTCCCCAGATTCTACAACATACTGTATAGATCTCAAAACCTATGTACTCTCTCCCTAAACCAGTTACGAGATGCTTCCATCAGAAAATGTCTGTTTCCGTGTTTCTTCTGTGCCATAAAGGTTGTCCTTCATGAAAATGGGCTTCACTGTTTTATTAGACCAATTTCTCCCCAGCCCTACACATTTTGGGTGGAATCTCTCAATTAGGTAGGTGTTTCCTGTCAAACAGGTCTTCCCAGGTCTAGTGCAAAGCACTCAGTAATCTCTGCCAAAAGTGCTGTATCAAAAGCCACAATCTAGAAGAGCCTGCTAGTTAACACCGGGTGTTCCAATACTTCAATTTTTGTTCCTCATTATTCTTCACAAGTGGCAGCCTTTAAAATGGAATATGACAAGTTTATGGCCTCTGCCCTCCTCTGTTTTAGCCCTCTGTGTTTCCTAAAAGGGTCTCCAAAGCCAGTGAAGGTATTCTCTGAGTTTCCTCACACTCCTAGCACACATGTGCAAGTCCACAGGGTGAGTATTGATCAAGAGCACTGACAGCTCCGGGCAAGGATGAGCCACATCCTGCTTGCCTGCATGCTCCAGCAAGACAGCTCAACCCTGATCCCTGCATCAGGCCACAGGGCTCCCCCGAAGGGAGTTGGTCACCAACCTCAGTGACTCACCCACCTCCTTCTTGCTGGGTAGGAACAGTCTTCCTGGCTCCTGCCAGTGCCAGCAGGGACTGGCCACACTGCCTGACTCCTGCTGCTGTCAGGTAGGTGAAATCACTCCTAGGGACCCAGGACAAGATACTTCTCCTCTACCAGTCCCTCCAGGGTCATTGGGTCACTGTTCCTCTCAGGACCCTTGAAGTTGAATTGTGTCCCCTCTACTCCTAAACAGGCTTTTTTGTTTGTCTGTCTGTCTATCTGTTTGTTTGTTTGTTTGTTTGTTTCTTGCCTGGCATGTTCCTCAGCCTGCATAGCTACCCCTTCATACACGCAGTGTTGGGGGAGTCTCCTTCAAGTCTTTTACTCCTGGTGCCTGCCGTGTCCAGTGCTTACTGAGCATGGTGGAGCCCATGACACCTCTCAGGGCTGTCAGACCTAGATCTGGAGTCCTACATGGCTCTCCCTGCAAAAAGTGCTTGTTCACTGCGAGGTTCCCGAGAAACCGGTTCAGATCTCTCCTAAGAGAACAGCTTTTCAAACATCTTAATCAGTATAAAGCAGCTGCCTCTCATGCTAATAATAATTAGTTCCGGCAAGTTCTCAGCTTTTAATGTTTGAATAAAACAAAAACAAAACAAAAACAGGAACGTCTTACTCTGGACTGATTTCCATCTCATTCTCTCCTGCCGGTGGCCACTTGCAAGATCCACAGAAGCGGACCCTCAGCAGAGATTCTGAAACCCTCTCATCCTCACCTAAACTATGTCTCACTTTTTCCTCAAGGGCCTCAAGTCTCACCTCAATGACCCTGGAATTGTTGATACAGACAGATTTTTAAGACAATCTCATTAGTCCCATGCTTTATTCATAGCAGGCATAAGTTTTCATTCAGACTCAGAGGTGAAAATTGTAATTTTATTGCATTATAATGTGACTCAGTTCTTAAATTCTCATTTCTTCTTACTCTCAACAATGCACAATAGCTATCTCTTTCAGGTCTTTTCTCTCGGGTCCTTTTGGGTCAACTAGTTTGAATTTCTCCCTATGCTCTCTTTCCCATAGCTGAAGTTCAGGTGGGTGTATGTGAAGTGCAGTTTATATTCTATCCTGTCCTTGGAGGAAACGGGTACCAGTGGGGCCCGCCATCATTCTGTCTCTGGGCTTGATGCTGCCATGGTAGCTAATGTCTTTGTTAGCCTCCATCGCAGTTCACTGGTGTCCACTTCTGTCAGCCGTCCTTCAAGTCACCACATTCAACAGGCTGCACTCTCCTCACACTGGCATGCCAGGTTGACAAATAAAGACACAGGATACCCAGGTAAATTTCAATTCCAGGTAAACAATAAGTGAGTTTTTTAAATCTAATGGACCACTATTACCCTTTCAGTGCTTTCTCATGAAAGTGAAAAGAAGAGGGAGCAAGACAGTCTGTTCTTCCACATGGAAGAACCCATCCTGCTGTGTGGGAGATGGAAAAAGCCAGCCTTGTCGATGAGGCACTCAGACAGACTGTAAACACTTCGTATAGAAAGTAGGGACTGAACATGACCCTATCTTAAAAAAAAAAATTGCAAGAGAAAGAAAGGAAGGAAGGAAGGAGGGAGGGAAGAAAGAAAGAAAGAAAGGAAAGAAAGAAAGAAAGAAAAGAAAAAAGAAAATCTAGCTATAGTGTTTCAGACGGAATGACGAAAAAGTTCTAAACCTGGATAGTGATGATGGTTGCAGTATAATGCAAATGTACTTAATAGTACTAAATTGTTCACTTTGAATGGTTAAAATGGTAAATTCTATGCTGTGTATATTTTACTACAAATGTTTTTATCTGTCTTCATGGAGGGGATGTAGGCAAGAATAGAACAAAGACTGCCTTCCCAAAGTATGGCTTAAAAGCAGGGACGTTGTTATTCATGGATTATGTCATTACTCTTATTTATATTTGTTAGGGCCTCCTCACCCCCACCGCGTCCCCCATCAGTGCCCTCTACAGTGATTGTTTTTTTTTCCTCAAGATGGAGGTGAGATGGCTGGCCTCACAGCTCCATGTAACAACAGCAGTAGGAAGAGAAAGCCAGCAGCTACCAGGAGCTCCACTAGAAGTTGAGGTCCTCCCCAGAAGTCCCAGTGAACATCTCTTCACACTTCTTTGGGCTCGGTTTGGGTCACATGCTCATTCAATACCCAAAAGGAGTAGCCATTCCATTGGATTGATCAGGCCCAGTCCTGAGGCGGAGGGAGGGCCGGCTTCCTTTGAAGCAATAGACTATGAGCAAGAGGTGGAGGAGAGATGGATGCCTACACAAAAGTGGGTCTTTTCCAAATGAGTAATGGGGGACACAGATACACAACATGCCTGGTAAAACCATATCCTTTTAACTCCATGAGTTCATTGGATATTCACCAAGCATTTGGACTGAGGCATGAGACAAAATTATATGGATTTGGGGGAAGATTTTAAATGAATGTAGAAAACCAACATGTTAAAACCCAGTAAAATTGTTAGGAAGTGATAAAATAAGCTGAATAACAAAAACAGAATTTGGTATAGTGTTCTTTCAGGTCTAGGGGGCCCATAAGGGATTTTTTATAAGAAATTTCGAGGTACCAGGTAAAATTGTACAAGTACAACTAATGCAACAGAGATTCTTTCCAAAATAAGAAGAAAAAACTGCAGCTTCCCTAGAAGAAGGATGAAATCTTTCTAATAATATTTGAGCTTAAATTCACAGGTGCAGAAATTGAAGAGGATTGGGAAAAGGTAGTTAAAATTTCCATGCTGTGCAACAAACAAAACAGATGTGAGGAGACATTTATCCGAGAATTCTGTGCCCTACTCCCTCCAGCAAATATGTCACACATCACATGAATAGAGGCTTTCAATTTTTAAAATGCCATAATTCTTAGAGAGTGTGTTTATGATGTAGTGATGCACACTTATCTGTGTTTGGCAAAGTGTGTTAATCATTTATTTAACACGTTTCCTAAGCACTTACTTTGTACCAGGAATTGCCTTGAAATGTGTAAGTCTCATATATAAATATCTATGATGTTATAAATATTTAAGAACCATCTGAGGCAAGAATATGTTTTTCCGCCTACACACACTCTTTAACTATGTTCATAGCAATGCATTCTGATTAGTTTTGTCTGTTTATGTCTTTAATTGTTTGCTTAAAATTGGATATTAAATTGTTTCTAAATTAATTTCAAGGTTTCCAGAAAAATTACAGCTTTTATAAACATCAAAGCAATAGCCCAGAGCAATTGTAAAGTAACAAGCAAATAAATGAAACTAGGAAAAGAATATGGCCATTTTTAATCAAGTGTTCTTAGTCATTACTAAAGAAAATAAATAACATAAGTTCTCATATATATCATTTTAGGAAAAATGATTATGATAATCTTCAGCTCTTTTGGATAATTTGATGAACTAGTATTTTGTTATCATGTTACTTGTGTTAAGAATTTCTTTGTTTGCTAGACATTGTGGCACATGTCTGTGATCCTAGCACTTGGCAGGCTGAGTCAGGAGGATCACCATAGGTTCAAGACCAAGCTGGGCTACATAGTGAGTTCAAGGCCATCCGGAACTACATAGCAAGACCCTGCCTCAAAAAACCAAAAAAAATTTTTTCTTTGCAAACAATGTAAGCCTATTTTCATGTGCTATCTGATCTGCACTTACAAATAAAACTTGTCAAATGTATTCAGCTTGGTAACTTTTCACAAATTTCATAAATTGAAATTTTCATCTTCAAATTTAATTAATTTGAATTATTTATGGCTATGGTTTCTTTGAGTAAGTGCTTAAAGTTAAGATTTGGAAATACTGGCCATAAATTGAGAAACAGTTTTAAATGAACCTCTTCCACCCTAGGTTTCATCATTCAGTGTTATAAATAATACTGACAGAAATTACCCACAACAGGCATAATTGTTCATATTTATTTGTGTTTTATCCTTGCTGGTACACAAGTACCATACTGTTTTTCTTTAATCTTTATTTTATTAGTACATATTTGTGGTACATGGTAATTACTTCATCATGGGAAGTTGGTACATGTACATAACACATCTTAGTTCTTTCCCCCTCCCCTCTTCATCTTTCAGCCTCCCTCTGTCTCTTGGTCTTATTCTCTTTTGCAAAAGATCTACTCCCTGTTTCGTATTATCTATCATTTATTTTGTCCTTTTATTTGTATTTTGGGTTTCTTATATAAGAGAAAATGTGCTATTTAAGCTTGTGTGTCTGATTTGCTTCACTTAACATTATGATCTCAAGATGCATCCATTTTCCTACAAACGATTCATATTTACCCTTCTTTATGGCACTGTAGTCCTCCATGGTGTGTAAATACATTTTCTTTATCTATTCATCTGTGATGGACATATAGGCCACTTTCAAGATTTAGCTATTATCAGTTGTGAAGCTATCAGCATAAGTATGTCTATATCACTGTAATACAGTATCCTCAACTCTTTGGGGAAAACACTTGAAGGAAAATACCTAAGTCAATTGGAAATTCTAGTTTTAGGTTTTTGGGGAATCCTTACACAGATTTTCACAGCGGGTATACTAGTTCACACTCCCACCAACAATGTAGAAAGTTTCCTTATTCTCTGAAGCCACACCAACATTTACTATATGATTTCTTCATGATATACTCTTTCCGGAGTAAGATGGAATTTCAGTGTTGTTTTAACTTGAATTTCTCTAATAACCAGAGATGTCAAACACTTTTTAATGTATTTAAAACATTGAACTTCTTTTTCTAAGAAATGTCTATTCATTTCAGTTGCCCACTTTTTGATTGGATCTTTTATTGGATGGCTGCTTTTGAGTTCTTTGTACATAATAGATACTATTTCTCTGTCCAAGGTGTAGTTGGCTAAACATTTTTCCCATCTAGTAAGTTGTCCCTTCAATCTGTTGATTTTTTTCCTTTTCTGTTCAGAAACTTTTTATTTTGATATAATACCATCTGTTTTTCTCAGGATCTTTTCTTCTGCAATTGGAGTTCTGTTCAGAAAGTCTTTGCCTAAGCCTATGTCGTAAAGAGTTTTACATATTTTGTTTTCCAAATGGGTTGAGTGTTTCTGTTTTAACATTTAGATCACTGATTCATTTTTATTTTAGTTTAGTACCTGGTGAGAGATG
>RJWM01017510.1:0-43033 GCA_004363535.1 Dasyprocta punctata | reverse complement strand
GCTATGCGCTGAGCTTCAGTTGTCAGAGGTCCACCATGTCCTCTTGTCCATGCCAATTTCTCAGTCTTTTTTTTTTCATGACCTTGCCAGTCTTGAGGAGGGATAGACAGGCTCCTCAGTGCAAGGATTGCAGCCATTAAATAGAGTGCAATTTAATTTTACTTTTCAAATGGTTCCCTTCCTGTGATTTTACAAATACATTTATTTGAGAAACAGAATAAAATTTATCCCTCCACTAATTTTACCAAGTAATGAATGCCACTTCCTGATGGTAGAAATAGCACTTTATGAAATTACTCCATGCCCCTAAGTCTTTTTTTATTCAACCTCTTTACCAGAAAGACTTTCATCTCAGCTTCAGTTCTAAATCACTTTATTCATGAATAATGAACTAACAATCCTGTGTACTTGTGAATTATTTTAGATATCTAAATTATTGTTAAAATTTACGTTCGCACTTCATGTGACAGAGTGTCTAATTGACTATGCACTTGGTATAGCAGCCACTTCCTCAGACTCTCACAGAATATTAAAGAACAGAGTGAAGCATTAGCACAATGGGGACATAAAAAATTGAGCAAGAGGGCTACATTTTTACCTGCATTGTACAGCAATTCAAAATTACTGTGCTGCCACAAACCTAGGCCATTTTCTTAGGGGAAAATAAAAGAATAAAAAAAAATCCCTCTGAAGTATCACATGTCAAAGACTAGAAAAAAATAAATTTATCAGGAGATAACACTATAATAAATGTATCAGTAATTTTCACAGCCAAAAAGATATTAATTATCTTAGGTGGAAAAGCAGGTTTCCTTGTGTGTGTTTTCTTGTGGGGAGTTTTGTATAACTGTTTGCAAAGTTTTCAATTCCTTAGCATTTTTTGATAATAGTTCAGTGAAGGGCTCATGAAATTAATAGCTAAAATGAAGGAGGATTAAAATAATAATCTTGTCTATCTCTGTTATGAGGCATAGCTGGATAAAGTTCTGCAACTCAGAACATTTTAAACAATTATAAACAACAAACTCCAAGCCTTAGCTATGGCCAGGCTGGTGGAATCTTGAGTAACAGTATTGACAACGTGGCCCCTCAGCTCTCTGTTTCCCTCAGAATGGCATAGCGTTTGTGACATTTAATCAAATGTGAGCAACAAAAGAAATCATTTTCAAGAACAAACTTAGTGCAAGGCAAAATTGATAGCAATTTCTTGCACACGCATATTCAAAGAGAATCCATGCTTCTGAAGAGAGATGATGTGTGTAAAGTGGATTTCTAATAAAATGCCAAGTTTTGCATTTATTTACATTTTATGCATTTGTTTTTAAATAGATAACTAATGTATTTCCTCCTTCCATCTCCTATTTAGTCATGACTGACAAATAACTCATTTTTATAATGGAGAATTATTTTTTCAGGTCAAAAGTAAGTTCACTACAGAGGGTATCTATGAAAGTAGACATTGAATATTATCACCTTCTGAAGTTTGCATTTTTTGTTACTCTTTAATATTGATTTTCTTCTCCAGAGATTTAGATGAAGATTTGCAATATTAATGTCCATTTCAAGTATGTCACTGACTTCACCTTTCCAGTTATATATGTCACAGGGACTGAAGTTCATTTACATGTTCTTCTCACTTTTCTAGGAAATAGGGCCCATGTCTTTGGTTTATAGTTTATCTGTACGTAGATGGAAGAATCAAGGAGGAAGTCCAATACATAAGTAGATATAACTTCAATTTTATAAGAACAATCTATTAAATATCTAAACAGTGTATGAAGAAAGGGATGATAAAAGTACATTTTTCCCATTGCAGTAGACACAAGGGCAAGATTAGTCATCTTTTGACAATATGTTCACTTATTTCAAGATAAAGTGTATGATTAATATTATCTTGCCAAAATTAAATATCTTCTACATATGTTATTGAAAAGATACTCTTAGAAAGATATATAAGAATATCTTCCTTAGATTAGAAAAAATATATAGAGAGAAACTTTAAAATAAATTATTTTCTGTAGTTATATACTACCTTTAAGCATAATTTTGCCTTACTCCTCTTTAATAAACTTGGCATGCCTTCTTTGTTTTTTGCAAATTAAGTTATTCAATGCCATTTGATCGCTTTTCAATTCCATTAACATTCTCAACTGAATTCAAGTGAACCTAGGTGAACATAAAGAATGAGACTGACATGAAAACAAATAACAAATAAAACTTCCCAACAAAAATTCAAATAATTCATCTCAGAAGTAAATTGAAGAATATTTTGATGAAGAAATTAAAATATTTCCTTAAGAGAAAATGATAGTGTTTCCATAAAGAATTATTTAGTTTCATTAGCATAAATACAAATGGAAACAAAGGAGAGGAAAAGGTGATGAAAAAACTTCTAGAGAATACCCTTTGGTAGGATCTCACAGTGAATGTTTCAGAAGGAAGGAGAAGACAGATTATATTAATATATTTTTAAAATTATAACCATACATTATAAATTGTTGAGGTTTTAAATCTGCTTTAAATGGAATAAATATTTTTGCCTAATGTTATGATAAAAATAGTGTCAGAAACTCCAAAATTTTAGCGAACTATATTAAAATAGTGATCAGTAACCTAAACATAAATGAATGACTTTGATTGATCTAGCAGTGAGCAGATGGTGACCTGAGAAATCAGAAGAAAGCAGGAAAATGCCCTCTTAACAAAAACAAATGTTTCCATCATCTCTACTGATACATTAAATCATCAGCTATTTTCTAAGTACATTGTGATTTATTTCCTATTATTGCAATGGGATTGCAATGGAAGAAATGTTCTTTCTGTTTCAAGGACAGGAAAGGAAATCTACCTTGGTATTGGGAAAACTATATATTCCCTCCAGTAAAAGTGTAGCAACTTGACATTCACACAAAGCTTTCAGAAATATATTTGTTTTCTTTGGCAATGAATCAATCTGGTTTTTACCTAAGCAATGGTCTTCTCTTTGACTTTTGTAACCCTTTTGTGATATTAATGTATTTAGTCTTTAATATACTGTCTCTACATTCCTGTTGAAAGATGAGCTCTTTTAACAGCAGAGCTTTGCTTAGTTTTGGTTTCCACTTCACAACTCCTTGACATTCTTAGATGATTATAGTGGGTGGTACAAAAATACTGGCTAATTAATGACTAATTCCAGATATAAAACCCAGAACAAGCCTGGACTAGTCATACAAACAGACTGAACTTATTAAAGTGCCTGCCTCAAAAGACAAAAAACAGCACAGCAAAGAAAAACAGTCCTGTGAATATCACCATTAGGCAGACAGATCTCTTGCAATAAGAAAGCTGTCCAAGGGAACAAGGGTAAGGGATAAGAAGGAGGGGATGGGGAAATAAGAATAAAGATGTGTGACCTACAGGAGCAAAAATCAGGATAGAAGAAAAGGAGGAAAAGCAAGGAGGGGGAGGAAATAAAAAGGTGTTTTTTAAAAACAAGAAACAAGCTATGATATGTGCATGTAACCACTCCTCAAGATGATTGTAAACTGTCTGAATTGTGGATATGTACTAATGAAAAAAGATGGCTGGGTGTGGTGGCTCATGCCTATAATCCCAGCATTAGGGAGACTGAGGCACAAAGATCACTGAGAGTTCAATGTTAGCCTGAACTGCACAGTGAAACCCTGTCTCAAAAGACAAGACAGGAAAAAAAAAAAAAAAAGATTCTTTTAGATTCAAAGCTCATCATTATTCTTCCCTATCAACTGCTTTCTAAACATGTAAAGCAGGGCAATAAGGCAGTAAAAGTCACTACTCAAAGTTTTGACTTCTAAAAAATGCATCAAGGAAGAAAACATGTTTATATATGCCTTACGTTAAAGGAGGAATGTATTTTGTATTTTATATTAAGGGAAATATTTTAAACTTGAGCCAACAAAACTTACATATTTAGATTACATGAACCGTAGAGGGGACAACAAATAATTCCAGTCTCCATGAAATACCTTTCTCATGAAATAGAAGTATTACTAACCCTAGTCATTATTTAACAAGTTTCTAAAATATTTAATCAGTGTCTAGTCCACCAAGTAATGCAGAGCAGTCATATGGGAAATGTTTATTTAAAAAGAGAGCTGGAGATGGTGTTGGATACCTATAATATCAATATTTGAGAGGTTGAAGGAGGAAGGCAGTGAATTTGAGATTAGCCTGGGTGAGGCACACAGCAAGACCCTGGCTATAGCATCACACATGTTGGGCCAGGGACACAGCTCAGCCACAAAGCGCCTGCCTGGCAATCACTAGGTCCTAAGCTCAATTTCTATAGATGTATATGCAATAATTAACTAGGAAAAATAGCTTTGTTTATATTCCTAAATTACATTGGATAGTGAATATAAAATACATACAGCAACATCAATCATTCTGTCTTTCATATTTATGTGTTCGTAGCTGGTTTCTTCAT
This sequence comes from Dasyprocta punctata, assembly GCA_004363535.1. Taxonomy (NCBI): domain Eukaryota; kingdom Metazoa; phylum Chordata; class Mammalia; order Rodentia; family Dasyproctidae; genus Dasyprocta; species Dasyprocta punctata. The sequence continues at coordinate 38,586 of RJWM01017510.1, read as the reverse complement.
CTTAATTTCGTTTGAGAAAATTTAGAGCAATTCCTGACATTGTTAAGTATAGTCTGAGGCAGGCCTATACAGCTACAGCAAGAATTTTACACAGTAAAATTTTTAGTATCCTGATTTAAGAAATTAATGAGTGGAGGGCAACTTATCTGATTTTTTTTTCTGAATTTCTCATTTGTGTGAAGGAGAAGGAGTGAGGAGACTATATTAGCAGACTCCGTCTCTTGCATAGCAGCTAATAGAGAAAGAGATTCTCAAATTGCACCTACTACAACACACTCCTTCCTCACACACTGGCTTAAAATGCAAAAGAAACATAGGAAAACTAGAAAGTGTGACTTGTACAATCTATAGACATATCGAATTTACTGATCAGTTGACCAATCGATTGACTGATATTCTATGGTGCTTGTTCTAGTGTAGATCTTGTTGGAAATATGGAAATCATGGTAGTTCTTTAACAGAGAATTTGACACATGGAATTGTTAATCAGGTATTGGAAATTTAAAGACACCAGTAAAAATGTCAGGATATGGAAGAAAAGGGAAAGAAGGTGCTGATGTAACATACTTCAGAAAAATTGAGAGAAAGAATGTGCATTTGTACAGTTCAGGAAACAAAGGAAAGATTTATCAGAAATTAAGAATTTGGCAGAAGGACGCAGAGGATTCGGACTCAGATTTTTGGAAAGAGGACACACAGCACCCGTCTACTCTTGATGACTCCAACAGGGCATGGTGAGATTTATTCCACAAATGCAAAATGAAGCCAGCACAGCCACCTAAGAAAATGGCTGGTGCCAGGACAAAGTGCCATTGCCTGGGTGACTTGGAAGGGAAGAAGGGTGAAGCAAGTTTCTTCTCTCTGAACATTGCACCCCACCAAAAGCCTAACAGGAAGCAAGGTGATAAGGGGATGTACAGCTTACACAGCCGCAGTCCAAGTATTCACAAACCTGTTGAGTTTGAAACTGACAAACACAGCGTAATAGCAGGCACTGAAATGTAATCAAGGAAATCAAGATGTGATCATTGATAAGACTTTTTTCATTTCAAATCATAATATTACTCTTTGGAAAAACTGGAGCTGAGGTACGAATTCCAGAAATAGCACCCGGCCTGTTCAGAGGCTAGATGACAGAGGACTTCTGAGAGCAACAGCAAAGAGGAAATGTTCAAAGCCCAATTTTGTCATCTGATCTTCCTTTTTGAGGCTCCTTTGAAAAGAATCACTTGCTCGGTGATTCAGTGACTTTATGTACAAAACTGCCCTGACTTTTCATCCTGCTCTGCACTGTGTGTTTATATATATAGGCTAAAACCACAGAGGATCTGGCTATATTTGGCGTGGCTCATCTATCAAGGGATGGTTAATTTGTGCATTCATCTTTTAAAACTAATAATGAATTTCTAAAACCTTTTAAACGGGCTTAAGTTTTGTAATCCATTTATTGAACATGCCTGCAATGAAAAATTAATTATTAAACAAGAGCCTTGGGAAGACATCAGAGCCCTTGTCACCCACGCACTAGATGGATAACATGTCAGTTTCTAGACCGGGGAGGGCCCTGACAACTCTCAGATTTAAACCTGGAAGGGTAATGCTAAGCGTGTCATGGCATAAGTCACATTTTTAATTTATTTTTTATTAAATGTTAGATAGAATAAATTCATCCATGCCTCTCAAACACAGCCTGATTAAATGAGTTGGCACTCTTTCAAATGTAAAGACTGGTTATGGCTTCTCAAGGGCATCCGAAATGCTGAAGCATAAGACAATGGTAAATACAAAAGGCAAAAGAGGTGGACAGTGATATATTCACAAGCACCACGGGCGAAGTGAGGTTTTTTTGAAAATGCTGAGGCTAACAAAACAAGGGCAGCACGTTCCGAAAATGGCAAATGCACCTGAAGTCCGAGGCTCTGCTTGAGTGCTGGTGCATAAAAGTGTCCACCACCCCAGGAGGTGGGGAGCTGGAGAAACAGAAAGCACAGTTTTCTGTTTGAAAACTCCGTAACATATTCTTCCCATCTTATGCTTTCAGCCTAGGTTTGGATATTAGGAGAATTGTTCAGTATCTATGTTAGTTCTACCCTTTAATTTTGCAAAGTTAGTATGGTTTGGTTTGTGACTCTAAAGAAAGAGAGAACAATTGTTATATTGCGGTCCATCTTGCAGCAAATCCTGGAGTTTCTTGAACCCTTCTTTCAAGTTCTATCTCATTCTACAAGATGACTGGAAAATAGTTCACATCAAACAACACTTAACCAGGTCAGAGAGAACAAATCACCCAGCTGACTAATTTTAGAATATCCTCTGGTACACTAAATTCAAATTTTAATAGCCAAATGAGTCAAATGAAGACTTATATAGGCCAGACTGAACCACAATATTTAAAAAGAAAAGACAAAGAACACCTTTGTAATATATTACAGTGCAGTATCTTATCCTCATTGAGTTTTTTCAGTATTTTCTGCTATTTATTTAGCTAGTGGTCTAAATGCAATGTGTGAAGCAAATATGGACAACACCTCTCTAACACTATACAGTTTTTTCTTTAATAAGAAGATAGAGCAAATAGAGCAAAGGTGAAAGTTCTTTTTGGTCCTTCAGAGGCATAGAAATAGTGTTATGTAAAGTGCAATTTGTGAGCTCAGAGTTGAACAGGATATATATATTTTTTACAAGTAACCAGCATTTATTGAGGCCTTACCTTTTACATACTTCACAGGTATTATTTCATTAAGTCTTTAAATCAACCTGTGAATTGGGTGCTACTCATTTGTGTATTTTTTTTCATTTTAAAATGAAAAAAGAATAAAAAAGATGATATAGAATGATCAGGACATTTTACTAAATGTCACTACTTCCAGGCAACTGGGATACATTTTAGAATGGTCACAGGTCTCTGTCCTTGTGATTTTGCATTCAACTACATATGGGCAAATAATATTTCATAGACATAATAAATCAATGCACTATATGGCATGTTAAAACACTTCTATCTGGATAAAAAATGAGAAAGCAGAGGTGCTTATTTGAAGTTTGAAATGTCACACATAATTGAGTGACAACAGTTTTAGTGAGGGTGAGTGAGATAAGCCAGTGACAAACTGACATTTGATCAAAGATTTAAAGAATTTTAATAAGCAATTCTTATAGGACAGAGTGCTTGAAAGAGAGAAGTAACATCCAAATTATAATTCAAGTTTATATTATCTTGAAAGACTAGTAAAAATTGATGGAGTAGTCATGGACACTATTGAATATATGTGTACTCAAGTGTGTAGCATTGTGGAATTATAAATGCATTTGTTTAAATGTGTATAGGCCCCTTTGACTGCAAAGTGTCCTAGAGTCATGTAGAAAAAGTTAAAAATTTAAGCAAATGTCTCATCCTTAATTCTAAAGTAAAGGATTTTACAGGAATCTCTGAGTTTAAATTTTCAACTAGGGCAGAAAAGAGAGAAGAAGGAAGAGTGGGCGAAAGGTTGAGAGATATGCTTCAAAGTGGTACGCAAATTGAATTAAAGACAGAAGAGACTGGTGATATGAAAAGTTATTAATAGACTCAATATTCTCTTTAAACACTAACCAAATCTTACTCTCCAATTATCATATTGGAATTTGAAAAATGGGATATATCAAAAGAAAACTTTTCCATTCATGCTTTTCATATTTTATTTACTTCACATTATAGTTTATATCTAAAATATCACACCAAAATAATCGTGTGTTCAGAAGTAAGCATTTTGGAAGGTGATGGCATCTTGAGGGTGCTATGCTTTGCAGGGAATTAATCTATTAATAATTCATAGTTTAAGGTGTTCTTAATAGGATGGACCTGGTCAGAATCTCTGAGTAGTTTACTGAGTACATGAGGGTGTGTTCTCGACCTGCGAGCATGCCTTCTCTCTCTGCTTCCTGGGCACCACCAGTTGAGCAATTTTCCAGCCATGTCCTTTCAGTATGTCATTTCTATCTTGGGGCCAGTCACCACAGACTGAACCTAATGAAATTGTGCCCCAAAATAAACTTTCCTCCTTTAAATTATTGTTGTAGGAGTTTTATCTCAGAGTTGAGAAAATGACTAATATACTTGCAAATGAGGAAGAAAAGGAGAGAGGGAAGAAAGGAAGAAAAGAGGAACGGAGGAAGTAATGAGGGCAGAAAAGAAGGAAGAAAGGAAGGAATACACAATATTACAAGCAAAATGAGGATGACACTGGATATTTCTATTCTAAAACTACCCACAATCACAGATATACATACTGTAAATGTTTTATAACTAATATTATTATACCAATAATGTAAAATGATATGCAACATTTTGATTTAAAAATTTAAATAGACAACCAGAGAAGACCTTAAGAATAAGAAAATATGAACTGTGGTTCAAGAATAACAGGTGTTCATTCATGATAAGAGAATGTGCCAGGGCCTGAGTAAAGAATTAAGAAGTTTAAGGGGCGATAATTTAGAAATTATTAAAGAATTTCTGCATTTAAAAAAAATCGATACCAATACGTCTTCTAATAGTTACTCCTTAGGTGTCTACATGAATGCATCTTGACTTCAATTTCAACAAATTTCTAATATATTTAATTTCTTTTTTTACTCTTCTTAATTACCTGAGAGTCAAATTCTCATGTTCTTGCTGCCTAATGTGATTCATACTTGCATATATACCACCTTGTTCATTATCATCTCTAATTAACCCTATATTTCTCCCTACTCCACAAATTTTCTTTTCTTATTTTAGTTAGTGAAAGAAATAATTTTTAAGCCTAGCAATTGTCAAACTAAAACAAATCAAAACACAGCATGTTGTGTTTCTCTCTAGTTAACCAGATCCCCTTCCAATCTCATGAGAATCAGTCACAAATGTCTAGCAGTGGTCTATACAATGTCTGTTATAACCAATTCCTTTACTCAATTCTCACTCTAGTGTCGTAAGTAAAGCCTAGTTATTTTTCCATTTATGTTGTGTTAGTCATCAGTCCATTTTTGCTACTACCGCCCATGTGGTCTGTATCCAGTGTCCAATCAAAAAGGAAAGAAAAACTCATATTATTAAGGTTACAATACAAACAAAGCAAAAGGCAACAAAATAATCAACCACCAAAGATTATAACATAAGCCAAGATAAACAATAAAGTCCTTAAAAAAGACAGTCCTTCAAACCGTAAACCAGTCTCGCCACCCAAGAATGTTAACGATTTCCACACCCAATCACACTTTAGAGGACCCTGTTCCCTATACAAACTGGGTTCTTTCCCACCTCTCCACCTTTGCTAAGATTATAGTTTTTATTCATTTGTATCTAGTCTGACAACTCCTACTTATCCTTCAGACCCAGTTCGTATGTCATGTAAGCTCTAAATAGAATTAATTTAACCTGAGATGTCAGACAAGGTTGAGATACTCAGTCAGCAGCAAATCAGGGATGTTCATAATGATGAGGGAAGCAAAGAAAAAACCTGAAGGAAGATAAATGGATATACCTGGACTTCTAAGAGCTATACTTTCAAACTCTATATCCTTTGTACCTTTGCACTAAGCAAATTCAATGACAAAAGTAATAAATATTTTTAAATTATTTCCAACATTGTTCTTCAATCTTATTTCTGAGAAAATAAATTTCATAAAAAAAATCAACAAGTCTTCGTATAGAAACAAACTAACAACATTCTTATTTTTATTCATGTTAAAAATGAATTTCTGTATTACTTAAAGAACAATTACTTTTACTCACAATATTTTTAAAGAGATTTAAGTTAAAAATATTAAAATATTTTCTTAAATTTAAAACTATTAATTTCCTAATGCTTCTAAAGTGGCAAAGTCATTTTTATAAAATCATTCTTGGTGTTACCAATTTGCACTTACTGAATGCTCAGTATGAATTTGTCAGTTTTCTAAGTACTTAACATCCTTTCCTCATTTATAAAATGACAAATGTCATTACAAAATGACAGTTGTGACAGCAATTACAACTGCTCACATTTTCAAGATTAAACTAAGACTTAGAAAGTCAAACTATCTTGCTGAAGTCACATAACTATTAAGTTCAACACACAATTGGTTCTCTTTTAATCAAATGCTTATTTTCTAACTATGGAGGTAATAATCTAGTTGTTTTTATCACCTTACACAAATGAAAGTAGGAGATTCAATGTCTGAAGATTCAAATGCAGTGTGCTTCTATTGACCATGCAGATTAGTATAAAACATCAAAATATTTTCCAAAGTATACACCCTTAAGATTTTGCAGTAAAATCTTTTTTTTTTTAATCTTGAGAATTATGTCCTTGAAAGTTATTTCAGCTATCATAAAGGTGTAAGAAGAGGGAGTTACACTGTGCTGGTGGGAATGCAAGTTTTAGTTTGTTATATTCTCCCTGCTTACAAAACAAGGGTAGGAAGAAATCCCAAAATGGGAAAAGCAGTGTCTTGTTCCCTAGCTGGCATGGGCTGAGAATGCTCTTGGTACAGCATTCTAAGTACCTAGGAGAGAATGTCAATCCCCTTGGTTTAATTAGGACCAGTGTTGTTTGGCTGTGACTGAAAGCTAGAGAGAGAGCAGCAGGGGATCTAAGAAGCAGGCATAACAGACAGACTGTGTACTCCTAGTGGGGCAGAGGGGACAGGAGAGTCCCCCGTGGTAGCAGTCAGTGAATCTCAGGTACTCAGCTGAAGTAGAAAGCTCTGCCTTCTGGAGACAACTCTTTATCTTTCCAAAAACTTGACCATGTCTGATAAACTAAGCTTTCTTGTCTTTTACTCCTTATTGTCTGAATTTTAATTTCTACCATTTCAAGTAACTATGCCAGAAATCTTCTAAGCATTTAGCGATACTCAAGAAATTCCTTTTTAGCTCATTTACGATGCTTCAGAGTTCTGTACAAAATTGTATGTTCTTATAGCATTTATTATTTGTAGAATAGCTAGCTATTTAGGTAAGTAATACAAATAAAATGTGTTCCTTGCTCCCAATTGTTGTATTATAACAGTAACAAAATAGTTAATCATGTAAAAATGAGGTAGTTTAGATTTCCCTGTTGAATGTCTTTGTCTTCAGAATTTCTTGAAGTGAAATATGTAAAAGATTCAAAACATTGATTTTTATATGAAACCACATTATCAATTACTGAAATATGGGCAACAGAGTAATCATAAAGAATTAATTATCATTAAATATTTAATTTTCAATGTCAGTGAACTTAAATATAAACATACTTAGGTTTCTTGGGTAGAATTTTTAAGCTACTTATAGTAAATTAATATGTTGTTCAATATTTTTCTCATTTAACACAAATACAACTATAGATACTAAAGTTGTTCAATATTTTTCTCATTGAGCACAAACACAACCATAGACAATAAAGTTTCAAGTTTCGTATCAAAATACATGTCTTGATAAACAATGTTTTTATGCCAAAATGCTTACTCTCCAATTGTGTACAAAAATCACATCTTATACTAAGAATAATAAACAAATATTTTATTTATTTATTTATTTGTTCATTTATTTGATGCAGAGTCCTGCTAAGTAGTGCAGGTTCTCCTTTAACTCATTTATGTAGCCAAGGCTGGACTTGAACTCATTTTGATTCTCCTGCCTCAGCCTCCCAAGTGCTGGGATCATAGGCATGTGCCATCACATCCAGTTTAAACAAATACTTTAAAAATTAATTTTATTGGTACATTTTAGGTATATATAACGAGCACATTCATCATAGGGAATTTGGGTCAATGACATGCCTTGACTCTTCTTATTTTCCCCAATCCGTTCCCCTTCCCTCAAGACCTGTCCTCTCCTTATTTACAAAGCTTTGTTCCCATCTTTTTCGTATTCTCTTTTTCTTCTAGATTTTATTAATTTTTTGAGTCACTGTCCTGCTCTAAAATTAATTTTACAATTAATCATGATTCTAAGATTTCCAGTCCTTGAATTTTTTAACTACCAATTTTTGATGTATTATTTTATTTTATTTTATTTAACAAATATGTTAAGTATATTTTTATTTATTTAGCAAATCAATTTGCTATCTACTATTTTGTTTAATTATTCATTTGCTATATTAGTACTAATTTTGCCTGCTTTATTTTTAAATAAAACTAGTGATATGCTAAATCTCATTACTCAAAAATTCATTTTCACTGAAAAAGTTCCCCTTCCTCTGAAACTGTTTAACCTCGGAATTTTCTTTTTTGTTTACTTATCATGTGACTGTGCTTTTAATTATCAGGTTTATTAAGTTGTTGGCTGCATTTGGAAATAGTACAAATGATGTTGGAGAATGACATATTTATCTGGCCTTTAATTATTAGACTACCTCATCATTCATTCCCAGACATCTATATTTGTGCCTTTCTGTAGTTTGTAAATAGAACCTATTTTGATGTCTTTAATATTAAATATGAGCATTGCATTTTCATGGAGCTAGACCAACCTTGACTGGACTATTTTCCACAGCCTCCCAATCAGCCTTATTGACTGACTCCCTTTTGGATCCTTACACAGTTATACCCACATACTTACAAATAGCCAGCACTGATGATTTAGAAAACCATGCACACAGCATATGTATGTCTCAGAGTGTTATTCTATAGTTTAAAATAAACTTTGTAACTAAATTCCTTCAAGAATGATTTTAGATGAACACTAAAAATCTCTTTGCAATCAGAAAAAAGTTCACATTCCAACCCCTTCCACTGGACTTTGAACAAAAGTTTAAATTTAAGCAATGGTTTAAAGAAAAAAGAGATTAAAAAGAAAAAAATAGATTCAGTCATTTATAAATCCACTTTACAGTATGACTATTAACATATTATCACCATATTGTTTTAATGAATTATAATTATAGAAGTTTATTTTCACACTTCAATCTTCTATCCATGGGTATTTTTCTTAATTGTAACCAGCCTCTGATGAATGCACTTATTATGAGATAAACACAGCATTTCTGGAGTTGGAACACACTTAGAAATATCACATCGAAATATTTAAATGAAGATTAAAAGAGAGCCAATATAGCTTGAAGCAGGAACTTTCATTACCTCATATACTGCCAAAGAGTTTGTCCCAAATGCAAAATTAGTCATGATATACCCAAGATATTTCACTCAATAGTCTATCCATTATAATTGCAAAATTAAATAACACTTTATTGGTACAATTTTAGTGATTGCTACTCATTATTATAGGATAGCATTAAGGAGAAAAAGACTATTTAAAAAAGAGTCTCTTTGAAAGGTGTAATATTTGTCCTGATTTCTCCTTCTTGTTCATCCCCAGGGAAGGCAGATGGATGTGCCCATATCCACGAGCAGGAGAGATCTAACAGACCTGACCAAGCCTCTGATAAATCTGCTCTATAGGCCCATTAGTTTTGATGATGTTCTTTGAGAGACTGAAAAGAAAAATGCCTGTGAAAAATGTTCTTATGCTGTGGTATGGTGTTATCAGGGCCCCAATTTATTCCACAGAAGGGAGTAGGTCACAGAGGGAAAACTGACTTTATAGATATAGACATAGATGTGGAAGTAGACGTAGACAGAGATGTAGGTGAAGACAAAGATGTACACATAGATGTAGACATAGCCATAGACATAGACATAGACATAGACATAGACATAGACAGATGATATACGCTTAGTGTAATCGTATGTTTAGGAACCACATTGTAAATTTAAAACCTTGTCAAAATATTATATTTGTCATATCAATTACCAGCTTCTAAAAATTTGAGAAGTGAAATCTATACCTTGCATTTTGATATGAATGTTTCATTGCATAAAATATAATTTAAAAAAAATGTTTTTCAAAATGTTTCACCAGTAAGTTGCCTGTAGACTTCTCTGGGTTGGGGGTTAGACTCCAGATTCCCTTACTTAGTAACTCAGTTGTGATTTTGCAGATGTTTATTTAATTGTTTGCTGTAGCATATGATTGAGGAGAAATTGTGATGAAATCATGGAATTTGGGAGATGATTATGCAATATTCTAGTTAGGACCCTTGTTATACATGACACTTAATAACAGATAAATGCAAACTATTATTAGCTGTCCAACAAATCTTTAAACCAGTTCTTTCTCATTGTGAATGTCAACATCTGCAGGAGGAAAAGCACTCGCACACATGGTTTATCCAGCAACAAATATTCCTTCCCAAATTAGTTGTGCTTTCCCTCCCACATGAAAAGAAGCTCCTTCTGGTAAAAGATGAACATAGGAGGAAAAGACCACACTCTTGTCTACAAATGTTTCTTATTTAAAATCTTATTGGAAGCCAAGCATGATGATGCATACCTGTAATCAAAGCTACTTGGGAGACTAAGGCAGAAGGATTATGAGATTAAAGCTAGCCTAGGGAAGACTTAGGTAAGACCTCGTCACAGAAGAAAATAAGAAGAGCTGGGGATACAGTTCAGTAGTAGAGCAAATGCCTAGCATGTTTGAGGTCCTGGGTTCATTTCCCAGTATAAAAAAAATGTATTGAGAAACTACAGGAAATATTGAAAAATGAAGGCAAGCAGAATCACAAATATTTGCCTTACCCACTGATTAAGTAGAAGTCCCACATACTTGAACCTAAGGTCTCTTTTTAAAAAGTACTGTATGAGAAAATGTTAGGGAGAAGCTGATTTGGTGATGCATTCTTTTATTTGCATTTTTTTAATTGTGGATTTTTCTATTCTGAAGTTTTGAGTGTGCTTAGGTAGCAATTTGCTACACAAAACATTTTCTGTGCAACTCTCTCTGTACATTTTAAAATACCACTATTTTTCTAATACCTCCACACATACCGTCACTCTACTGTGGGAGACCAGATGAGAATTGAAGCCTAATTGGCCTCCACTATGAGCTCAAAGGAGAAAAGCAACATGCAGGGATGATTGTATTGCCAATTCTAGGGAAAAGTTAATACAACTGAGATCAAGTTGTCTACTGGATATGTACTAATGGATTATGGAAGGCAGATGATTCTTGTGTTCCTTTCATTGCTTGTATCCCTGTTTTAGTGAATAAAAGCAGGATGAGCCAGATGCTCAGGGCTCCTCTGCCTACTACAGGCGAGAGCCTCCTGACTGCCTGCATGCTGAACTAACTCTGTTGCTATTTCTGTTTCATCCTCATTTGGATGTCAACAGGATCAGGGTGACAAACTTATTGGCTGCCTTTCCCACACACTAAAATATTAAAATTTTACTTTCCTCAAGCATTCTGTATCGTACCCTATGCAATGAATCCCTTGTTTCCTTTGTCACCACACTCCTCTTCAGGCTATGACTCTTCTTAGAGTAGAAACCGTGTCAATTTAAACCATGGAAATACGTATCGGTAGGTGCATTTGGGTGTAGCTTCTGTAGAAGCATGTACATTCCAATGTCTAAATTACAGGATTTAATTCAGTTAGGTAATAATTGCATTCTCATGGTGAAAGCAAAGAGTAAGTAAGGTGTTTCATTGTCCTTTAAGTAATATAATTCTGCTTATTTCACAAGTATTTTTGTAACGCCCATATGCAGAATGTTCTTAAAGAGATAAATCTAAAAAGCTATAGGAATCATCATTAAATGATCAAACTAAAATTGGATCCTGAGGAGAAATATAACCATATCTTTAGTTCTGGTCCTATGGAAATAAGGTTTATGTGAAGTCATGGAGGATGGAGGTATGGAGGGATATAAGTTGTATCCAACCAGAGTAGAGTGGACTGAATGTCTCTGGAAGTCCTGGTCATTGTTTGTGAAACCTATATGGAAATTATAACAATTACCTTGGGAGTTTATTAAAAATACTACTTCTCCAGCTTCAGTTCCTGAAAATTTAATTGATAAGATCTGAAAATAGATATATGTATCCATATTTGATAATTTTTGAAGATCTTTCCATTATAGACCCTGGAATATCCCTTAGAACTTCATAAGCAAAATGGGGGAAGAACAGTGGAGGCATATATTTCAAACAGAGATTTTTCTTTTAACTTTATAAGGTGGATTAAGGTCATTTACTCTACAAAAGCATGTGGTTGAAAGCATTTATGTTGGTACAATTTTTATTTACTGGCTTGTTACATTGTGAATATTACTATGTATATACTACATTTTATATAGGTGTACAATTTTTAGCAATCTAACATTTTTAAAAGCTGCAAATAATAACTTATTTATGATGCATTTGTAATAACTTATAAACTATGATTTTAAGGTGAAATTTAATTTTATATTTTTAAGTATATGATACAGAATTCAGTTTCAAAGGGAAATTGTATGATTTATAAAGAAAATTTCTAAAGAAAGAACAGTACAGCTCAGCCTCATTTGGTCTTCAATGTTTTTAACATTATCACTCATGTGCGACTATATTATGCTGAAATATTGCAGAGAACAACAAAATTTATTCTGAAATACTTTTTTCTGGAAATTTTTTTCTATGTGTGAAGTGGCAGGATGGTTAATCTATTTTTAAAAACTTTTTAAAGCAACAATACCTAATATTTGAACTGGATAAATATATTTTAGAATATCAATGCAGTGTTGTCGCCTTAAATGTTCTACAGCTATCAAAATGATAATAGTAGAGTATAAAAACATTTAGTAATATCTAAAGTTTAATTCTGAGTACAAACAATAATTGAGTTCTAAACATCAAATTAATAAATGTGGAAATGCACTTATGTATATATGTAAAAAGAAAAAAAAGAAGTTTAAAATTATGGTAAGAGTGAGATTATGAGGATTAAAACATTTAATTTTTAAAATATAAGGTTCACTAATAAGTATTTAATAGAATGTCTCAAAATTATAAATTCTCTGTAAAGTGACAGACATTAATGTTGTCAGAAATTTTTTGAGTGTATTGTTTGTGGCATAAACAAAAACACTGTTCTCTTCCTAACTGTCCTGCACAGTTGAAATAATGGGACTTAGGGGATAAGGAATATATAACTTCCATTCACTCATTCAGCACAAAGTACTTAGCCATCTACTATATTCAGGGTGTGTAGCAGAATTTCAATGAGAATTCTGCAAGTATCTGTAATGTCCTATTTAGTTTACATGTTCTTCATTTTGGCTAGTGTTGATCAGGAATTTTTGTGACCAATCTCTGAGTCCTTGAGCCTATAGCTGACACTTTCACTGAAGTGTCTTTCCTAACATATAGAATAGCTAATTAGGGAATAGTGGAGGTAGTCCTCTGTGCATTACTTTTACATCATTAAAGATAGAATAGTATTATGTAACTGCTTTTACAACAGTTGGTGTATAGAAAATGCTTCTAGTCTTCTGTAATTTTGCCCAAAGGGAAGGCCTTTAACTTCATATTAGGATCCAACAAGAAATTCCAATATACTTATTATGCGTATAACAAAAAGGCATAAATAAAATAGATGTATTAAATTTAGAAGTCCCAATTAGGATTGAATACAATAGCACAGATTTTAGAATAAGAGAGTGAAAGAAAACTGTAATAACATGGAGCAGAATAATGAAATGCTCCCAACAAATTCTGTTTCTGTTTACATTCTTCATAGCAGTTAAAATTGCTAGAGCCTATTCAGAGTTACTGGGAAGTAAAAAGCACTATAACCAACAGTAGAATTTCTTTTAAGTATTAGCAACCCACTGGGAAAAGAGCTGTATCACATTTCTTTTCAATGTCAACAATTTGAGCAAGGAGAAATCAGCTAGTGCACAATCTATAAAATTGTTGGTTTATTTTTCTGTGAACAGAGGATGGTGCACAATTATATATTGTTCTGTCTTACATTGTTAGACAGCATCTGTACTAACTCTATACTTCTAATCTTGGCAGCTTTACCCCGTGGCTGCTATATAATTTATATTTATATTTCCTCTTGATACAACAGTCAATATTCAAAACAGAATGTTCCATGCCTTTCTCCATCTCTCAATCTCATCTTCTCCTTCCATTAAATGACCTTTACTTACTTTCACTGTAAACCTGACCTCATTCTTAAAACCTAGACATCTATCTAATTTGTATTCCATCTGGTCAATTCTTGTTTTCCTAGGTGTTTTCATGCATGAATTACATACTTCTCAGTGTAACTGCATCATCAACTAACCATCTCCCTCTAAACTGACTAATACTGAATACTTGACCATGAGTCTAAACGGTTTCAATTCAGTGTGCTATTGCCTAATGTCTTCACTATCGACAGCTAGGATCCTGTCCTCAAAGGCAGTGATTATCAGACTTCAGTGTATACCTCAGTGACCTAGACTTGTGCAAACACAGGCTGCTGGCCTCTGAGTTTCTAAATCAGAATGTTTAGAGTTTCAGCTTTCTAAACTGTCTTTATAATAAGTTCCTATTTGAATTTGAGGCTGCTGGTCTTTAGGTCAGACTTTGAAAATGAGTTCCCAAACACAAAGTTCTAGACACATCTAGAATTTCAGAGTTTTCCATAATCTGAGGCCACTCGACTCTTTTCATTATACGCAGTACATATTTCTCTTGGTAGATAGATGTGGATTATAATGAAATCAATACCTAAACTTCAAGGGCCCACATTTGCATAGGCCTCACAAAAGACCTTCTGGTTAATTTGTAACTTTTATTTAAAGAGAGCCCTCCAAGTATGTATGCTGCAAGTTACACAAAGCGTGAATCCTCCACTGCTTCACAGCATGTAGAATTTTTAATTGACTTTACAGGGAGTTAAACTCTTTTTCATTTGTGTGCCTCATTGGCATAAAGCTACTTATTGTATGCTGCTCTTTCACCCTGCATTTAGAGGTCTTTCTTGGCAAATTCCACCCATTTTTGACTTTTAAAACCACTCATTTTCTATGTTAATGTAGTTCTTTTTGTATTGACTCTCAACTACTTGATAAAGATATTGTTCTTCATGTATGTTTCTCCTTAGAGTAAATAGAAAATCCTTTTGTATATTGCTTCACTAAGCTGTATATTTACCAATTAACTGATGTCATACAAATGTGAAGAACAAGTAAATCAGGTTAATTAAAACACCTTTAATAGCAGTTGGTATTTATTGAAATGTAAATGGTAGGTACTGTTCTAAGATCTTCGCAAGTATCATTATAGTTCAAACTCATATTTTTTCTAACATAGGTCATTATTATTGTTGTGATGGTTGTTGCTGTTTTAAGATAACACTGAAGCCTAGAATGATTAATAGATTCCTCAAACTCTCTTAGCTAAGATATAATCCAGATTCAAGCTCCAAATTTCAGGAGACAAAAGACTTTTTTCTTAATCAGCCAAATTAGAAGCTGTTATCCAATATATCCAAGCATAATGGGTGTGAGGAAGACTTTGATTATTTTTCTTTCCTTTATTGTCTTCAAAAGCCTGTGAGTCAGAAAGCTACGGCGTAGCGTGGCATAGGGCATCATAACGCCACAATTCCAAACAGACCAAGTGTATTTAAAAGATAAGAGAATGATATTAAATAATATCAGAAATGTCATTTTATAGCCTCTGACTGATGAAATACTAGCTAACAGATTGTGAAGATTACTATTCTTTTGATGAATGTTCTGTTGGCCTTAGAATCCCTTGTTAATAGATTTTCCCATTTTATTTGTAGTATTCTTTCCCTTAGCTAGGAATCTATTGCTCAATTTGTGGCAACTCCCCACTCATTTAGCTATTTTTTGTCCCCAATGATGGAAATACGCCTTTGGGCATACTAACATTTCTATTGAACTTTTCCAATTTGTAGAAAAGTAAATCAAGTGCGGATCCATCACTGTTGCAAGAGGCAGAACTAGTGAATGAAGTAGTATGTAGGACTATTTGACATTCATTTTTCTGAATAAGAAAGAGTAGGTGTTTAGTTCTTATTCAAGGCAAGTTACTGTTCTGTGGACTCAAAAGAATTTCACTGACACTGTGATATATACTATAATGACCATATGACTTAGATGGTGAGTAATATAACTGCTTTTATCAATACAAAACTAAGGAAAATGACTTTTAAAACATATATACACCATGTGGCTAACAACTTACAACTTTTGGCTCTACTTAATACAGTTCTGCATCTTTCCACCATGTATAATTTTCATTGCTCCTTTAAATCATGCTGTTATTTGCATCAACACTATGATAAAATAACATCCAGTACAGTTATAATTCATAAATATTAGGCATCATATTCAGTGTGCATACTACATTCAATGTAGTCATGAGGGAACAGAAAAATCTCTGTATCTTGTAATTATAGTAAAATAGAATCCAATAGAACAAGAATATTTTAAAAGTTAACTATACAATTATCGTTCATTAAGTGCCTTTAATTGACTTCAAAAGGGGTGAAGTTTTTTTTTTTAACAAAGCACTGTATTTTGATCTTAGAAGACTGAAAGTTTCCAAAAATGCTTCCTATTAAATATCTGCTAAATTTATACATTTAAGATGCCTCTACTACTGAGAAGCATTTTTGTATGCCAGTTATAAAATATCTTGTACATTATCCTATCACAGTCATGGAAGAGATGGCTTCCCATATAAAACATCACTAGAACATGGTAATAAGATATGAGACATTTTATGAGGCATTAATAATGGAAGTCTCTAAAATATCAAGCAAAGTAAATATAAAACTACCAAAAATTAAATAATTTAGAATCATGCAGGCAGGTTAGAGAACTGAATATTGTTAACTGTTCTTGAAATTATCCTACAAAGCTTTTTGCTTGTTTGTTTGTTTGTTTTGTTTTCAGACAGAGTTTCACTATGCAATTCAGGCTGACCTGAATTCACTTTGTAGATCAAGCTGGTCTCGAGCTCGCACTAATCCTCCTGCCTCAGCTTCCTGAGTGCTGGGATTATAGATGTGTACCACCACGCTCTGCAAGCATTTTGGTTTTGAAAGAAGTGTTCACATTTAGACCTTCTCTTCTTTGGAAATAAGACTGTGTAGCTACAAATAGCGTAGCTACCCTGTACTTAAAATAATGGAATACTTTTGGGCTGGGAGTTTGGCTCAGTGGCTTCAGCACCTGCTTGGTAGGTGCAAGGTTGTGGGTTTGATCCCCGGTACCGACAAAAAAATAAATAAATAAAATAACGGGATACTTTTGTTTAAATCCATGAGACACTGCACGGAAAATTTTCTTTATAGATTTGCAAAGAGAATATATTTTATTTAAATCATCAGTTAAACCAATAAAACAAGAATACATGAACTTCCTTGGAGCAGTATCTTGTGCAGAGAGTTAGTTTCTTTCTTTCCTCCCTTTCTCTCTTCCATGTTCCCACTCTCCCTCCATTTTTTTCCAACCTTTCTTTTTCCTGCCTTCTTTATTATTATTTCTTTCTTTGTAATATTGAAATCACCATATTGCTTATATAGTTTTTATTTGAAGTATTTTGAAATAATTGATTTAAGAGAATTTTAATATGATTCTGTTACATGTTGGATAAAATATTAAGCTATTAGACATGAAATGAATTTGACCCATTTAGGAAGTTACTAAATAAATGGTGGTGCACTATAAATATTGACAAATGGGTATCGAGAGCCATCACCAATGAGTAATTCATGTATATCATCTTTTATAGCACTGGACCTACATTCGGGTTTCAAGAACACTTGTCTCTCTAATAGTGCTTTTAGTAATAGTTGCTTATTGCTATGAAATTTAAAGATCTATGCTGTAGCTACATCAGAAAAAAGGTGCATACATATCAGGTAGTATGCTCCTGTATATGTATGTTACTGGGTAAGCCTTAGCAAAATAGAGAAAGAATAAGAATAAACCTGGCCTTCAGGTTTTCTATAATGAGTTACATTTTTTTCAAGGTACAACAAGCAAGTTATTACCAACAGTATTTAATTACTTTTTCTAATTTATCATCGATGCAAGCAAGAAAGAAAAAAGCAAAATAAACCACGAACCTGAAGATTTCTTCTGCTGAATGAACACTGATAAAATTCTGAATCATTGTTTCACCCACTTAACATTATTCATGGACTAATGAACAAGAAGACTACAAATAAATTGAATGGTTAGTGAATCACATTGTTACTTTCTCATGAAAAGCAGGGACAACCTCTGATTCATTCAACTCCTGCCCCCATAATTGGGATGATTCCTACACACCCCTCCTTGACTAAGGCAAGTGATTAATGCTAAAACACACAAAATAGGAAAATACTCCCATTTTAATATAAAAAGATTAGGGCATTGCACTGTAGAGAAAATTCTAAGGTGTGATCTTATCATAAAAGCTCTCAAAGATCAATTGTAGAGAACCTAGGTGTGAAATTATTGGCATTAGACACCATGGCAAAAAAATAAAAAAGCCATACTTCCTAGGCCCGGAGGAGATAATTAGGTCCAATTACTAGGTGAAGTCACTGTATTCATTTAAGAAACAGACAATGTGTCAAAAGTGTGTGTGTACTATGAAAACTGTGGCATAACAAAATTATGGTTGTGATCTTCTAAGTGTTCTTTTTTATTAATAGCATTTCTATGATTAGAAAAATGGTCCACGGTTTCTGTAAACATTTTATAGTATCCAGGTGAATATATTTGGAAAACATAAATCACCTATGGAATCAACCCTCAGAAATAACCTGTGCTAAAATTCTATTGTACTTTTCCTAGGTATTTTCTAAACATGTGCTTGCGTTTCACGTAAAACAGTCATACATGTATATGCAGACATACACACTCACAAATGCATATGTTTCCCTCCTAAAATATGGATCATACTTCTATAATTTATGTTTTGCTAAATTTATAGCATGAGCATATTCTCTTTCATAAACAAATGCTATTTAAAAACATGGCTTTATCTGATAAACATACCATAAACATAATAATACATAACTGTTTCCCCACATAATTGCTTTTTCATTGCCGTAAACTGCATAGGGTCAAGTGTAGATCAATGTTATTAATTTTTATACTATAATTACAACAAAAATATGTTATTTAAAAAATCATTGAAATCCACGTGTTAGCTCTATAACCTATGATTTAGACAAAGACTCCATACTCAATAATCATTCTTCAAATATTAGACTCACTGGGCTCTGATTGGTTGTCCTTTGGTTATGTTCATGAATAATGAAAGAATAAAAAAGGCTAAATATAATAAATGATGTATTGGTATAAAACTATTTTTGGATCAGATAAAGTAACAAATTTAAAATAAAACTATATTGAATATGACTATTAAAAAATTCAAGGTAATAAGGCAACTAAGAGAGGAAAGGCCATGAAGGTGGACAAAGACAGTAAGGAAATTGTTACCATCCTGAGGCAAATGGGTTTTGGGTCTTGTGGTTGCATGTTGATTGTTAGTGTGCACTACAGTGCCCTGTAAATTCAACTATTTTTAGCTGTGTTTACTTTTTCTTCAGAAACATTTGTTTCTTTCTGATTTAAGGTCTTAAAGATCAGATCAAAATATTTTTGGTTCTGTTGAAATCTGAAACCAGTTGGCATTATCTAACCCTTTGCCTTCACTGAATCTAAATAACGTATGTGTCCCAATTAAAAGAAGGATATAATGAGATATGAATACCAACTTCTAGCATATACTTCTTGCTAGAATTCTGACTCCAAACAGCTGTTCTGAGGCTGGCTAAGAGTAAGAGTTTCTTATATTGATGTCCTTTCTTTATAAACAAAAATATTGGTCACTTGTAAAAGTAGGAATTGCCATGGGTAGATCATGTATAGTTTCATGCTGGACTCTTTCTTGCCTTTATGTACACAATATTTTTCTAGGTTGACTATGTCCTCTAGAACTTTCATTCACTTGCTAAGGAAAAAAAATCTATTTTCTTTCACTGAACATTCCCTCTATTTCTCTTCTTCCATGAAGTCTGAATTTCCTTTGAGAATATTACTTCTTTTATCTCAGTGCTACCAAGCACTCTTAATCACACCTACTTGGCTTCCTTTCTCATTTCCTTAACAAGCTTCTGGGCTACAACCACTTTACTCAAATTCCCACCTCTCCCATGCACACATAATCAACCCTTCAGTGGGCAACCTATTTCTATAACACTACTGGACAACTTCTTTTCAGTCCTGTGGAAAAAAAGTGGTTCAATTAGTTTTGAACTGTACTTTTGATGTCACACCTTTCCGATTTCTTGCTGCTTTTCTTTAGGAATACAATATTTTCTTTGCTAAATTTCCTTTGCCTCTGTACACCATTCTGAG
The DNA here is from genome assembly GCA_004363535.1 of Dasyprocta punctata. Taxonomy (NCBI): domain Eukaryota; kingdom Metazoa; phylum Chordata; class Mammalia; order Rodentia; family Dasyproctidae; genus Dasyprocta; species Dasyprocta punctata. The sequence goes on along the minus strand of RJWM01017510.1, from coordinate 18,396 downwards.
GTTGTTAGTGGGATAAAATACCCTGGGTGTTCAAAGACCTCTTTTACACCTTGCACATTTTCAAAAAACTGTACCCTATATCCATTTCTACATTTCAAAATTCTTGAATTGTCTACCCTTATTTTCCTTCTACCATAATATAGCTATTGCCTCCAACTTCACAGAGAATTTGTAATTATTAATTCCAAAGATCAATGTCTGGGTCTTCTAAAATGAGTTTTGAGCTGGGGATATAGCTCAGTGGCACAAGCTCCTACCTGGCAAGCTCGAGGTAGTAAGTCTGATGCCCAGTACAAATGAATGAATGAATTAATTAATTAATTAATTAAAATAAAATGAGTTTTGATTTCAGTCACCCTTCCTTGACTTCACTAAGTCATTTAGCAATGTACTACTTATGCATTGAGATTTTCTTCTAAAATTTGCTTACTATTGTTTACTGCTGACTCATCATTTGCTACATTTTCCTGGTATCTTCAAGGTCACAGTTCTTTGGGACTGATTCTTAAACTTTGCTTGGATTTAGTCCTTTCTCTCTTGTGTTCTTTCTCCCTCTACCACTTAGGGCAGTTTTACAGTCCTCTGTGGATCACTGTTATCTAAAAGCATGAAAGTATTAAATTGAGTGGAGATTAAAAATAAGGCTTGACTTTTAAATGAAAATTAGGATGTATGATACAGAAGCATATGAGACAATTTACAAAAATTATAGTTTGTAGTTATTCTTTCTTGCTTTTCTGTATTTTTGTATTTGTTCAATGGTTGCAACATTTGTCCAGTTATTCAGCATAGAAATCATCAAATCATATTTGCTTAATCCTTCTATGTTGCTATTTCTTGACTCATTTCTATTCTACTTTTCTTAACATTATTGCAATTATCTTTCAACTACATAGAATAAATTAAACATAAACATATTGATCAGGCTCTAGAAGCTTAACAGATTTGATGCTGTTAACTGGATTAATTTTTTATTTACTATTCAAGCCCTATATATTTTGACCCCAGACTTTTTTCTAATAATTGTTTCAGCATAGTTGTTCTCTTTATTCCACCAAGCAATTTTTTGTGGCAGTAGTTGTAGACCTCCACTCCCTGTTTCATTATCTCTTTTGCATGTTTGCCTTTCTAGTTAGATTAGAATTCCTGGAAAGCTGTGGCAATATAATCCACTTCAAATATTCCTCCAATAGAGAAATTCATGGTAAATACTTGATGCATTAACATTTTAACATATTTTTCATAATTCACATGATCGAGATATACTGCAAGTGTATCTTGGCTTGTGATGAGGTTAACTAAATAGTTAAGCATGCTTTAGTATAGTTTTATGTTTATTAAAATGTAGAGATTGTCCTCTAAAGAATTTCAAGAATTGTTTTGAGTATCTGCATGACTTTTAATACTTCCTATGATATTAAGTGAAAAGTATGAATATTTCTCCATGGTTTAGATAAAAAGATAATAGAGGTTAACTTACTTCTCATTGTCACAAAACCAATGGGTGATTCAGCAGGGATTAAAAACACTTACTTTGAATTTCCATTCATTAACATATTCACTCCATGAGGCATTCATTCAATAGCAACTTCCCATCTCTTTATGAGGACAAATGAGATAATGTCTGTAAAACAATTTGAGCTACTTGAGAAAAGCAGGCTATATAATTTAAGAGATGAATTTGATAAATTGGATTCACAAATAAGTGCCTTGGCTCAAAGCCTCTGTACAGAGGAAGTTATTGTGTCATTTTCCCCATCATCTTGCCAATTTACCTCAAGCTTTACAATCAGACAAATCTCTTATAGAGCTCAGCAATGAACTTCTTCAAAATGAGATTTGGTCTCAATCCAGTAAATTTTATTTGTACTTTTCCCATATTCTCTCCAATAGTTCACTGACCCATTACATCACCAAAGTTACTACTTATCAAACTCAGAATATAAGTACAGTTGACTTGCTTCATAGCTAATATTTTAACAATAGTCTCATATAAAATATTGACTCGATATAAAAGCATTTCATATTATTATATTTATGTGTAGGTTCTACATGAGAATTCACTATATAAGCCTTCAGAATGTACTTACTGTACTGCAGTCTTTTTCAATAATAGCACCTACCACATAGGACCCAAGGGCACCCATTAAGTGTTCAATGATATTTTCTACTAGGCATTTTTTTGTCCTTTGAGAGCATTACCAGCATTCTCAGAAGGGCAATACAATCAGTGTACAACCTCCAATACTTCTGAACTTAACAATGTGGATGCTATTGAAATAGCCTTAGTGTATGAAGAAGCTGCTGATACATGGGAAAGTGTGAATCGCATATAGGCCAGACATAGCTGGTCGTATTCTGCCCTCCAATGTTAAGAAAATTAGCATGACTTCATTTAGCAAGAAGCATGACCTGTTGAACAGAAACAGTACAGTTCAATTTGATTTTGTAAATAAATTGCTCCAAGTAAAGAAGTTCTTACAAAGCAAAAAATACAATTTAAACAACAAAATACATTTTAGGTATCTCAGTGTTCATTCAGTTTTACTATAAATGAATTTGCAATTTAAATTAATTATACCACCACTTTGGGGAATCTAAATAAATCTCATCTTTGAGAAATTTACACACATCGATATTCCTTTACACTTTAATGTGCTCCTCTTTATCTGGATAAGGCTGATGAGTACAAGCAGACCTGCACCCTGAGAGGAGACTGAGAGACACCCAGGAGTTACTATGTGCCCAGGAGACCACATTTACTGATGAAATCTATTTTTTAATTTTTGTCTAATTATGAAGGAGAAATCAGATAAATCATATTTTAAACATTTTTTTAGTATTTTTAGAACTAGAATATATTCAAAAAATAAAGCAATACTATTGCAGAAACTTCCTACAAAACACATTGCAAAGTCTCCAGGAATTTATGAAAATCATCACTATGATTACTTTATGAGAACAGTCACTCTTCATCCAAAGTTCTTTTATCATGGTTTGTTACCCATACTCAAAACTAGACTGAAAATACATTAAATTAGGATGAGAAAGAGAGATAGTGCATTGACATTTATATTATAATATATTGTTATACTGATTATATTTTATTAGTAGTTGTTAATCTTTTACTGTTCCTGATTTATGAATTAATTTTTTATCACAGATATGTATGTATAGAAAAAACATAGTATATATAGTGTACTATAATATTGGCAAATAAATTAAATTTGAATTCATAATGGTTGTTTTGAGTGAGAAAAGAGGGTGCTATAGTCATATTGAAATTTCAGAAAAAAATTAATCAGTATGCAAAATCTATTATTGGGTATAGAGGCAGACTGTATGATACAGTATAGTATAGTATATACTATATAGTATATATAGTATCTGGTAATATTTTAAGTACTCAAAAAAAAAAAAAAAACCTTTGCCAGATGTGGTGGTGCATGCCTGTAATCACAGTACTGGGGAGGCTGAGGCAGGAGGATCATTGTAAGTTCAAGACCAACCTGGGCTACAAAGTGAGCTCAAGGACAGCCTGAACTGCATGGGGAGACTCTATCTCAAAAAGACAACTATATACATATATAGTATATAGTATATATATGTATATGTATATGTATGTGTATATATATATATATATATATATATATATATATATATTTTTTTTTTTTTTTAGGTATGTCTTGGTTACTTTCTCTCCTTGCTGAGACAAAACACCTGACCCCCAAAATTAGGGAAGGAAAGGTTTATTTAGTTTACAGTTTTTGGAGGTTTCAGTCCATAATCAGCTGGTTCCAAAGCAGGGTGGCATGACACTGGGGCAACACTTCAAGGCAGCAGCCAAGCAAAAGCAGCCAGAGCCAAAAAGGGGCAAGAGCAAGCCTGCTTTTCTCCCTTGTATTGTACACAGGATACACACCTCCTCTCCAGGGTGGGTGTAACATTCACAAACCTCCTTGCCTTCCTTTGCACGGGATGAAGATATTTACAAAGCAAGAACTCTGGCTCCCTGCTGAGTCTCTCAGTTAAACTTCTGACTTTCTGGTATTGACACAATGAACAGATAACTACTTGTGTTCTACACCCAAAGATGTAGAGCTACTGAGTTACTTAATTAAGCTTCTAGGTTTCTCAAGTTGACACAATGTATAAACCGTAACAGGATACTAACTAGTGTACTTAGAACATACCCCACAAGAATAAATTGGGTATAGGGAGTAAAACTGTGGTGCACAAGAATTTATCACAGTGGCAAAGAGGGTCCAAATGAAGTGCAATAGAGAAAAAAAACTAAAGCCCAATAATAGTCTCTGATAGATGCTCTAGAAAACAGATACAAATTAAAAACTAATGGTATAGACAGAGTAAAAATAGCATTTGATACCCAAAGATACCTAACTTAGCAGGACTTAAGAACAAATATTTGGACATACACTGATATATCCTCCCTTGTTTAGCAGCTATACAGCATTTTGTTGTTGCTTTGTTTATTTTTTCGTTGTACAAAGTTTTAGTAGTATAAACTGATCTATGTATCAGTAACATCCAATATAGTTTTGTATACCATCTTTTGTTGGCTGAAATGCCTCACAAATTGATCCAGCAAATGTTAACTAATTGATAATTATATACAGGTCTTGTCTGACATAAGCAAAGTTATGTTTGATAAATAAGATCTTCAAGGTTTTAAATGCACTTCAATATAGGTAACAAAAGTCATAAATAGGTAAAATCAGTTAAACATTAGAGATTCAGAAGATAATTCAAAGAAGCAAATAAAATAGATGACTTAAGATGACAAAGGAAGAAATGGGCAAATACTAAGTTAACTGAAACGTTGAACAAATTTTCCTGTGAAACTACCCCAAAAGAAATAAACCAAAAACTGAATCATTTTAACTCAGTAATGGCCAATATATATGTTTCCGCAATTGACCCCTCTCTTTGAGTGACAATGGCTTTCTGAAGTGTTATGTTCTTGAGCCCTACCTGATGGGTCAGTACGTAAGAAACCTGATTGATTTGTAATACGCTCAAGGTTAAGCAGTGGATGTGGTGACACTCAGTGTGTATTTGCCATCCTTCTTTTAAATCCTTCCATTTTATTCATTCTCTATAAGCAATCAGGATCCACATAGGAATAGTGTTCTCTCCTACAAACCTAAATGAGAGATTTCTTTGTCATTCATTGCAACACCACTTAATCTAGTCTCTTTCCCTCTATACCTGATAACAGATTCTGCATAGTGGTGATTAATTTTCTTTCTGAAATTTCAATATGACTATGGCATCCTTTTCTCCCACTCAAAACAACCAAAATACAAATTCAAACTTAATTTATTTCACAAATAAGATCATTTCTAATCTTAGGACTTCACACACTCTTTGACCTACCACTGCCAACGACAGTACCACATTTTCACTTTTACCTCAACTACCAGTAAGATAATTGCAACCCCCTGTATGGCCTCTTTATCCATAGTGTGATTTTCTTCCAGTTTTTTATATGAAACTCTTATCAAAATCTTCCTGTCTTTTAAAAATGCCAGTTCAAATAGTTGCCTGGGAGGATTTCCTTAATATTTTTTATCAGCTGCTCCTTGTTACTTACAAGTTACCTATTTTTATTGTAAAGATTTAATGGAAAATACAATGCACTATTTCATTGATGTGCACCCCCAACCTAAACCTAATCTTGTTTTTATTAGATTCTGAGTAAATGCTTAAGGAGCAAAAATCAAACTTCGAAGTATGGTAGAGTGATGGGAACTTCCAAGTAGACAACTATGGAGATGATCTGGAAGGCAGAGAAGAGGCAAGAAACCTCCTGATAGGAGAGAGCAAAGAATCAGAGTCAGACGAAGGGGTTATGAGGCACAAGGCCATGACAGGGAGCCAGTGGTTTCCATTATTGGACAGTTACTTAGGACAAAGGTGTATCCAAAGGAATCTGGGTGAAGTAGCTTTTATTTCATGATACACTATGTTGGTTAAATTCTTCATTTTACACACTAAGAATTCTTTAGCTATGGACAATTTTTTCATGTTTGAGGAACTCAATGCTCTCAAAAAGCCTTCTGTAAACAAATATTTGATTTCTATATATTTAGTATTTCATAATGAACATATGTCAAATTATCTTTTTATTTTAAAGAGAAAAAATAAAAGTAACAATGAAAAAGACTTTCAAAACAGGTTAGTGGGGCAGTTACAATAATTAATACAATGTGTATTGCTGTCTTTGTAGTAGTTATTCAGAGACATAGGCATGATAACTTGTCCAAACAATATTAGCACAAACATTTCTTTTCAATGAGCTAAGGGAAACTAGCTGTATGACTATCTTAACTAATTTGATATATATATATTTTTTTCTTTTTCCCTTTCTATCTTTCCCTCATCTCAGTTTATCTTTTCTTTTTAACAGTTTCTTCCCAGTTCACAATATCTACTGTACATTTTGGATCTTATTTACTCATTTCTTACATTAATGAGACAATACTGTGTTCACATATATGGGTTTGATTTATTTCACTGACGGTCTAGAGTTGCATCCATTTACCTATAAAAGTCTCCAGGCTATTCTTCTTTATGGCTGAGTGGTAATCCTTTGTATAAAAATCTTTTATATCCATTCCGAGGATAATTGACATTAGGGTTGTTTCCAAGATTTAGCTATTACAAATTGCGCTGCTATAAACGTGGGTGCACATATGTCACTGTGGTATGATGTTTTTAATTCTTTTGGGAAGATGCACAGAAGGGGAATAGCTGTATAGAATGGGACCTCTAATCCTAGTTTTTTAAGGAATCTCCACACAAATTTTCATAGTGGTTGCACCAGTCTGCACTCTCACCAACTGTTGAGAAGGGTTTCTTTTTCCTTGCAGCCCCAACAGCACTAGTCATTGGTTGATTTTTTGAGATAGTCATTCTTCCCATGGAGAGATGGAATCTCAGTGCTGTTTTAATTTGCATTTCTCAAATGACCAGTGATGCTGAACATTTTTTCATCTATTTATTTGCCATTTACATTTCTTAATCTGAGAACTGTGCATTCATCTCAAATGCCCATTTTCGGAATGAGTTTTTGAATTTGGGGGAATCTGACTTTTTTCATATTTATATGTTCTAGATATAAGTCTTTGGGTTGTCTTTTCACTCTGTTGGTGATTTCTTCTGTTGTGCAAAAGCTTTTTAGTAAGGTGAGATCCAATTTGTTGATTTTTTTAATATTTCCCATGCAGTCTCGGTTTCCTTCATGAAGTCTCTGCCTACACCTATGACTTGGAGATTTCTGTTTTGTCTTCCAGCAGATTTAGTGTTTCTATCTTAGCATTCATATTTTTAATCCATTTTGACTTTAGTTTAGTGCATGGTGATAGAGGTGGGTCTAGTTTTAGTCTTTGACATGTAGAAAGCAAATTTTCCAGCACCATTTTTTAAAGACAGTATCTTTCTTCCAGTGAGCATGTTTGGCTCCTTTGTCAAAGATAAGGTGACTGAGTGTGTTTTGGGTTGCATTTGCACCTTCTCTTCTTTTCCACTGATCCTCCAGCCTGATTTTTTGCCAATACCAAGCTGATTTTACCACAGTAGCTTTTTGTATAATTTCAGGTTTGGGATTATTACGCTCCCTGACTTGCCTTTGTTGACCAGAATTGCTTTTGCTTTCTGCTTTCTGGTTTCAAACGAATTTTAAAAACATTTTTTCTAGATCTGCAAGGTATGACTGAGATTGCATTAAGTCTGTATAGTAGTTTTGGGAGTATGGTCATTTTCACTGTGTTGGTTCAAATTATCTTTTTATTAATATATTTTATTATGTATCTCACGCACAGTATTTAATTTGTGTGCAAATTGAGTATGTTTCTTTTTTCTGAAACTTAAGAACCACACACATCTGTGGAGGAAAAACTACAGGATGAAAATAAGAAAAATCTGAAATTATTTGACTATGAGATGTTTATTCCAGTTTGCCAATGCTATATTATGTGTGACTAATGCCCACACATCTAACCATCTCCCATCTTACCAACCATTGACAGGTTGCAGTTCCACAGAACCTGGAGGATATCGACAAACAAAATTATCTTTGGATTCATTGTTCAAGTAAAGCCTTGTTGAAGTTTTAACAACTCAAAGATTATTCATTTCTTTCTGAATTGATAAACAAGCAAACTCTGGGTCAGGGAGAACTGAGCTCCTGAAGAAGAATCCCCGGAGTAGCACATAAATTACAAATATTTCATTTTTTCCCAACAGATTTCAAAATACAAAAGAAAAATCATAAACAGACTGCCCAGCAGGAAAGCAACTGGAAAAGTCAAAACTGTAAAATGCATGGTTGGCGTGTTTCTTTTCTATACGACCTAAATTCCCACAGGGAATAATGCCACTCAATACACAGATATCTGACAAAGGGTCAAATAAATCATTCCATCCTGTTGTAATGCATTAGAGGCAGAGTAATGAGAATAGAATAACCCTAGCACCAATAACAATGTGTTTGGTTTAAACAGTATTAGGTATCTTTTATCTGTTCACCTAAATCAGATGGAACTATAGTATACCTTTTATTGAGAGCTTTGAAACTACAAAATCTGAATTATGGAATTTCTGTCAGTAATTAAAACACCAGTGAAAATATGAATTAGAAAATTGAGGTAAACCGAAGTCCATTCGAAGAAAATATATAATTAAATGCAAATTTCTTTGCAATATGCATATCATAACTGGACATGTCCATCTTCTTACTTTTTCTGTCTCTATGTGAAATAATCCAAACATATCCTTTTTTAACAGTTTGAGTCTCCCTTTACGTTTCTTGTCATTCAGTGTACAACTCATTCTAAGCTGCAGACCTAGTCAAGCTTCAAATTCAAGAGGCAAAGAGACAACTGCTCATTTTATATTGTTATACTGTACAACAACTAGCAAAGAATAATATTTTGCTCTACCTGTAAGTCCTCTTTAGAAGATTAAGTGGAATTCTACAAGAATCACTCATAGTTGCACCTCTCTCACCTACCATAGTACCTGAGCACTAGGCACTCAAACTTATTTAATAAATGAATGTAATAGAGGAAAAGAAATCATTAAATACTTGAATACATACTTACATGACAAGTATTATAGCTTTATTTTATTCAAGTACCCATAAAAGTTTCTGATACTAGAAAAGTATCATTGAAATAAATTACATATTTTTCTCATACCTCTGGGTTTAAAATTTATGTGTCTATGAATGTACTAAGAATATACAGGTGACATATTTATACTAATCATGATGTCATTTTTAAATGAAAAATTTCATTCACTATATATGCATATATAGTGTGTACACCTATGTATAAATTATGTGTGTGTATATTATATATCTAGACATGTATAAAGTACATAACTTGGATTTTTAAAATATTCAACATGTAAAATATTTAATAATTTAAAGTAATAAGAAATGTTTTCAGAAAAATATTAGAAATAGTTCCAATATTAGATATATTAAAAATGTTAGAAATATTGGAAATATTTTTAGAAAAAATAAAAAGGTATTAATTTCTGCACATAAGTACATTAAAATGGAAGATTCTTTCATTTGATAAGAATGATCCAGCCTCTAAATACAAGGGAAGTAGAGGAGATGGTCTTTTAATTATGTGTTGACTCAAACCCTCCAAAGACTAAGTTATTGTGCCTCGATCCTCACTTCTGCAAGGTGAAAAGTATGTAAAATTACTTCACTACTTTTCTTCTTAGCCAGCAGCAGTGCATTACCTTCATGAGTACCTGTGTAACTCAACCTGCTACACTGGACATTTTAAATAACCAAGCCATAATTTCTTTACTTATTTTAAGGAAGCAGGGTCTTGCGCTTCCAGTATTCAGTCACATTTAATAAAGAAGAATCTTTCGAGCAATTCAACAGCCTCAACTATTTGAAAAACAAAGAGACAGAATTTTCTGTGATACTCTCTAAATTTACAAATGGTGGTGTTCTTTCCATTAGAGAGAGAAAAGAGCACTGCATGAAGATCAGACATCAAACGCTCCTCTTCTATGTTGAGGCTTCAGGAATGGAGGTGTAATTATTGTCAAAATGTAAACCGATTGTTGGAGATTGGCTGCGTCAGAGCCCTGGATACTGAGTGTGACAGGTTCTGCAGGTGTACAGACTTTTGCCTATTGATACAAATTGAATCTGAAAATAGCAATTTATTCACCAAATCAAACCAATCACTGCAATGCAGCTTTCTCTTTCAGCTCTTATTTCCAGCCAACCACTTTTAACCACTTTGAAACCTGTGTTTTACAGTAACATTTCTTTTTTAGTGAGGAGTTTAGGGAAGCTGTAATGGAAAACTTGCCTCTTAACCTTTTTAGCATTGAGCCTTTCTTTTAGAAAGCCATTTGTTTACAGTTACACTACTGATTCAACTTGAAAATGATCAACACCTGTTCCAAATTAGTGCTCCAGTCCCCACATTACTTTTTCTCTTCTCCACTAATTGTCATTTGCTTTTCCTTCCCCATAAAAAACCAATCATATTAGAATCCTTGGTTTCAGAATTTCAAAACTTCTAAGAGATACCAGAAATTCTGTAGTGAAACTGCTTCTATGTATGCTAACGTAATCAACTTCCAGAAAATATAAAAGCATGTAAAACAGGAATATTTTTGAAGTGAATCTTATTTTTTTAAATACTCAAAATGACACCTAATAATAAAGTCAAGAATTTGAAACAATAAATAAAAGACAATTTGTCTGAAGGAAAGCATACAAGTAAATAAATCTAAATTTGCATCAAAGACTGGACAAATAAGTAGACACTCTTAAGGTTTTTAATCAACACATATCCCTGGAGTTTGATCAAACTTTCCAAAGCTCCTGGAAAAAGAGGCTCACTACAGCTAATCCACAGGTTGTTCCTACGACTATAAGCACTGAAAAGTGGAGGGAAATTGCTTAAATAGTTGCTAAACAAGCAAGTTGGAGAAGAGAGAACGCATATTTAAATGCAGTTTTAAGTAAAGACAGACTCTACCAGGAAAATATTAAAAGAGAAAATTCATTATATTATTTTAACTACAGATTAGACTATATGATGTTCCATTTTATAAAGTCTTCATCTGGAAAAATAAAGGAAGAAAAAGAGTGAGAGAAATATGAGGATAAGTAATAATAAGAGTAGTAGCTATGGCTGCCATAATTGGTTTTCATGCCTCAGCACTTCAGGAAATGAAACCTGCATGCCTCTGTGTGCTCACATATTACTCTACATTCTCCCAGCAGAAAGCCAGCAGAAGTTGTTTAGAGTATTTGCCTTAAAACAGTGTATTCTAATTTAAACAGACAATGGGCAAACACTTCGTGATTTAGATCAAAATATGTAAAACTCTATGATCCACTGAAAATTTAAATTAGCAATGATTGACCAAAACCAGATGATCCCTAAGAAGCAAGACATCATTTCACTGTTGAATAGGTACTGTAATATTCACTGACTATTGGTTAGAGTTTCTCTGTTCAGATGAGAGGAACTCTATGAGTAATAGTGTAGGGTAGCAGTTAAACTTCATTTTTTTTAGAAATGTTGAGTCATTTATTAAATATGACTATTATGAAAATTACTATAGATGAATTCATAATTTAATAAGTTTGTTTCTTTTACTATTGTCCATCTCTTGAATTTTTGTTTGTTGAATTTGTATTACTTTGAATTACTATATGCATTCCCTCTACAATCCATATTCAGAGTTAACACATGGGTAACTTGAAATTGGCCATCATGGGAATGCTTGCCTTTAAAAAAATTGGCAAAGACTACATGTCAGACTGAAAATGCTGACAGAAAATATATTAATCATTCAGAATAAAATCAATATGTCACATCTGTAGTTTTTACAGTGTAAGTTGCAGAAATAAACTGATAAAATACTTCAGTATTTGAAAATTATTACCTGATTCAACAAAGAAGTACATCGTTGATGAATACATGAAGTTCTGAAACAGGCTGTCATGATTTGGTTCTAGATGTCTCCCCAAAGCCTCATACATCGTAGGTGGGGCTTTTTCAGAGGTGGCTGGATCTACAGTATATGATGCTGAGCTTAAGGGTGTGTGACTACTAAACCAGTCCACTGATTGGTTTTTCACTGCCCTAATCCAAGAGGTCTAGATAAATACAAAAGGGGCAGAAAGATCTTGATAAAGTATCTTGCTGCTTTTGCTGCCTTCCACTGCCATGAACCACAGTTGTCCCTCTGTCATGTGCCACCCTGCCGGTTGTTGCTGACTATACCTGGCCATGTGGTTCAGGAGCCTTTGGGAATGGCTTGCAGGAAGAGTTCGGAAAGTTTCAGAGATGTTGGGTGAAAAAGTAAAGATGGCACACCATATACTGTACTGTATGAGAGATTGTGGTCAGAGCTCAGAAGACCAGAAATCCAGTAAAGATCAGGCTCAGGAGATTTGTGCTGGAAAGGACAGCTTTAGCTCCTGGACTCCAGACAATGTGTGTTTTGCCTTGGCAGAAAGTTTGTCTGCACTTTGCTTGTGTGCAAAGACTTTGCCTAAGACTGAGATTAGAGGCAGTGGGCTGACCTGGCAGAAGACATTTCAAGGCAGTCTAATGTTGAGATGGTGGCACGGCCACTGTTGGAGGCTTTTAGCCTGGTATATGTTGTGAATTAAGAATGAAGTACCCAGCAGAATGATTCAAAATGTTGTTTGCCCAGAAAGGAAGCGCCAATAAAACTGTAGACTGCAAAAATAGAGCAGTGGAGATCTTGATTGCTGAGAAGGAATAAAAGAATAGAAAAGTTGGCCTGAGGGGATCACAGGAAGCAGCAGGGCTTCACCCTTGGCAGTCTCAGAGTTGCAGAGGTGAAAGATTTTGCTGTGAGAAGAGATCCTCAGAGCACTATGTTCCAGAATGGCAGCAATTGGAGGGAAGTTCTTTCCTCAGGATTTGGTTCATAGGAATTAAACCCCTATAGCCAAGGAAGAAGGACACCCGGCTACTGCTCTAGTTAGCAGCATCATTCACATGATGCTAGTTTTAGGTACATGTAGATAACAAGAGTCATAGAGTCAGGAAGGATTTTACCCAAATTTCAGAAAAAAGGCCTGGAGGCCAGGCAGTGTGCCCCAGCAAAGGCAGTGTGTGAAACTGTGAGTGTGATGCCAAAGGTGCAGTGGAGACCCTAGAAGTTAGGAGAAACCAGGAACGTGGATCACCCGAGGAAATTTCAGTAAGTGGGGAGTGTGGGCCCAAGAGAGAAACCATGGGAGCTACAACCACCAGCAGTGCCATAGGGGTGGAGCCACTCATGCACTTTGGAGTTCACAACTTGCCACAGGTTGCCAGGGATGCTGTAAGTGGAGCCATGGGATATAATGTTTGCCCTGCAGGACTTTGGTCTTGCTTGGTTCCCATTCCTTGCTAAATTCATGTTTCTAACATTTGGAATGAAAATGTCTATATTGTGCCATTAAATTTTGGACGTATTTAACTTTCTTTTCATTTGTACAAGGGCTTGTAGCTAAGAATTTTTCTTAAATCCCAGAGAAGACCTTGGATTTGGCCTTTTCAGCAATGCTGAAACTGTTATGACTTTGGCAATCTTACAGATGGACTAAATGCCTTTTGTACAAAGGAATTTACTTGAATCTTTGGTGGACCAGGGGAGGAATGTTTTGGGTCTAGATGTTTCTCCAAAGCCTCATGCAGTCAGTGATGGGACTTTTCCGGGGGTGACTGGTTCTAGAGAGTGTAATGCTAGGATTAAGGGTGTGTGATTAATAAATCATCCCACTGATTGATTTGGCACCACCCTAATCCCAGCAATATAGATACAGTATAAAAGGGGGAGAAGGGTGCTGTTAAAGTTCTTTGTTGTTTTGTATAGTCTTCCCAGGATAAGCTGTTCTCCTCTGCAAAGCTACTTTGCCTTGGATCCAGTCAATTATGACTTGTAACCTCTACAAACTGTGAATTAAATGAACGTTTCCTTGCTTAATTTTGGAAGTGGGGTATTTTGTCTCAGCAATGAGATATGTAATGAAAACATAGGTCTTCACTGTTTAACTAATTTAAATGATAGTATTAACCAACAATTAGCTCATAAGTGTACTCATTTTAGATTTACTGTCAATTCAGAAAAGCATTATGCAAAAATCAATTGGTTATATGCAATTTAACATGAAAAATACGATATTTGTACATTGGGTACTAAGCATTTCATTTTTATATTAGTAAAATGCATAGCAAATGCCTGTGTATAACTCTCTGTATGTGTGCACATACTGTGTTCTTGCTTGAGAAAAGTATAGCACTTGTGATACCATATTCTAATGTTTTGTTCCTTCTAAATGGATGAGTAGAAATGTTGTAGTACATTTTCACTAAATTCTTCTGTGAAAAGATAGGCTGTTGCACATCTTTATTAAAACATTGGTCAAATTGAATGAAACACCTAATAAGTCATTTCTATTATAATTAGTGGAATATCCCAGAAAAGTTAATATGAGTGTGTTCCCTTTCTTTTCAATGAGTGCTCAAAAGTTTCTGTTGTTATTGAGGATTCCCCTTTATTTTTCTTTTCTCTCCTGCCTATGAGGGTACCTTTATTAAAAAAGTATAAAACTGCGGCCATGCTACTGATATCAAATGTAACTTATCTGTTCTGTAAAGAACAGTTTTGGGCCATGAATTTAATACTGATTTGCTTAATTTCCATTTGTTCAGTATCTACTATGTGATAAATTAAAAGCCATTCCACTTCTAAAAGTGTAAATTAAAAGTTACTGGGGAGGAGTGAGGAGTGGTTGAGGAAATTTGAATAAACTTCCGTTGGTGTTAATATGCCTAATAACTTGATTATAGTGATAGTGTCACAAATATATCTATATTTAAAGTTATCAAATCACATTTTAAATATGTGCATTTTATCCCATGTCAATTCTAGCTCAGTTCATTTATTTCAAAATTTATAAAATGAATAAGGTTAAAAATGTGTGTGTGTGTGTGTGTGTGTGTGTGTGTAATTATTCAGGTTTTTAATTTGTAACTACTTCTGTGTCTGTAATTTCTTTTGTTCTTTTGTTCTTTTAAGAAATAATAAACGTATTTTCATAACAGTTACCCTACATTTTAAACATGAAAACACTATATGTAATGATTCTGTTTTTAAATTGTGCACATTTAGAGAAAAATATATTCAACTATTAAAAGTTAATTAATTTAAGACTTATGAGACTGCAATCATTAGACTTCTTTCCCTGAACTTTCTTTCTAAATAAATTTTCTTCTAATTTTTGTTAATACACATTTCTGATTTACATGTAAATTTATTTAAATATCCTATCTACATCTAATGTACACATTAACATTTTAGCACAATAAATATCTTAATTTTGATGAATTACTCCCAAACATTAGAGCTAGACATACTTTGGCATCTTCAAAGAGTCTTCTCTTTATTATCTTAATACAGACTACTATCATTGAATTGTATCAGAAAAATAATTCTGGTAAAATCAAATTGACCTAAAATCAAGTTTATTTCCAAAAATAGCTAGTAGGATCTCCATGATTTTAAAAGACTCTCTTAACATACCATGCTCAATTCCTTAATTTATTCAGTACTTATTTGGATTTAAAAATGGGGTATGCCAAAAAAAATGAAGAAAAACAATAATCTTCTGTTAAGAAACTCATAATTTCCACCTAAGATAGATTAAAATATGATTTTAATAAAATACTTAAAAACTCTTGGAATTTTTTTTCTCACCAGAAAAGAGCAGAAATGAATGAGTAATATCTTGTAGTTTGTTCTGATTAGTCTTACATGTGAAAAGTTATGCAAACCAAGAAGCATAAGAAATATATAATAATTTCTTGAAAATATTAATAAAGTCTTTTCAAGTACTTGATTCTATTTTTGGTTCTGTAAAACACCATGCATAGACTTTTTGATATCTGTTTTTTTTTTTTTTTTTCTTGCCCATGTCTTCTAAAATGAGCTCTCTGGTGGTTAACCGTTCATTCAAAAGCTAATACATCCCTACATTCCCTAGAAAGCAGCTTCCTCTACTGGCACAATTCTCTGGATATGTTTTAAGAGCCCTGACTAAGTTGCTTTGCCTTTTAGTTTGCAATGTGCTTTTGAATGATCAATATGCATTATGGAAGTATGCTTACTCATCACCTTTTCCATCAGGAAAACACATCAATATTCTGGCAAGAATACTTAAACATAAATAATAATTCTCACTTAATGCACTCACTCATTACTCTCCCTTTTCCTGCTCCTAAATTCAAAGATTTTTGACTTTCTTTCTTACCGGTATCATTTCATTCTCTCCAAGTGAATATCTCAATTTAGCAGTGCTTTGAAACAATTCTGAACCCTTTATCATCTTGTCACAATTATTATAAAAACTAGCAAAAACCTTGGAAAAACGCGCCTTAAAATATCTGAGCCATTGACTTTTTTCTAGCTATTTGACTCCATTGTAAGAAAGAGACTACATTTTTATTGTGGAGGAGTAGGTGAAGAAATGCAGTGATAGTCTTTCCCAGTTCTGGAACTGTAATCTAGACTAATTGTAAAGCATCACCAATGTGCTCAAATGGGCATGGTGGAAGATAATATTTGCCCTAGGAATTCTCAATATTTGGAGACATCTCTTAAAATGCAGCTCTATTTCCTATTGTAGGTTAGCTTCCACTGAGGTGAACAGGATACAGCGGCCAGGCATTCTTTCTGTTCTCATTGAGAAAAGAATAGTACACTCTCCATATTCGTTTAACAACTCGCTAGTTTGATCCCTAAATGTACCTCAAAATTGCATGTGCTAAAAGTTTGACCCTCAAGTAGGAGGGCCTAGTAGAAGGTCTCTAGAGCATTGCAGATGGGACCTTGAATAGAATAGTGAGGCCCTCAAGTACACATCGCATATTATGTTTTCGAGGCCATGCTGAAGTGTATAATTTTGCCCTGCCATACGCTCCCATCATGTGCTGCCTCCTGACACATCAAAAGTGCAGAGCCCACTGTTCCTGCACTTCTCCAAAACTGTGAGCTACAATAAACCTTTTATAAGTTGATTGTCTCAGGGTGTTTGTTTTAGTGATGGAAAGCTGACTAACACATACCTCTGTCTTCAAGTTTGCAAGTTTCTCACTAGACGTATTTAAATTTTCCTTTCATCCTTCTCCCATACTTAAGTAAAGATATTACCTTACAATTTAGCAAACTGCTTTTTGCATTTTTAGAGTAAAATAAAAATGAATGGGTATACATTCTAAAATGCTTAGTTATTAAAATTAGTTTAGTATTATAAACAAGGCACTAACAGTAATCTATTCATACCCCTAGCACACTGACACAGAAAACTTAGAATAACTAGCCCTGTAATTATATGTTATGGTTTTAAATATGGCATTTTGAGAGTAAAATAAAGAAAAAGAATTCTTGTTTCAAACTAACTTTGCATTCAAAGTATAAATGAGTGAAAAAGTGAATCATTTATAGAAAGCTTTGAGATAGCTGAAATGCTGCCTCCTTTTTTCCAACCATAAACAACTTTGAAAGAAGGTGTTAAGAAAAGAACCAATAATGAAACCATGCTATAGTCTACAGTTCAAACATCCATAATTTTTGCAATGAGCAGACAAACAAGAAAGTAAACAATTTCTGAAAATTAAATTATATGTATCACTATAATAAAGTTAAAAATTACCTGCATTTTCTACAATTTGCAGTAATAAATTCTTCAGAAATCTTCACTCTTTTCCTACCTATTATTCACATAACATATCCCTCCCAAATGTCCATTAGTCTAAGTTTAAAATACAATTCTACAATGTATTGGACATTTTACTGCTTTGATGTTTTGGTTTATTTTTCCATTACTTATGTCTGATGCATTTGCCTGGTTAATGCACTTTTTAAAGAGTCAGAAATGTTTA
Organism: Dasyprocta punctata; assembly: GCA_004363535.1. Lineage (NCBI taxonomy): Eukaryota > Metazoa > Chordata > Mammalia > Rodentia > Dasyproctidae > Dasyprocta > Dasyprocta punctata. Next base: position 415 of record RJWM01017510.1, on the reverse strand, counting down.
TTTTGTATGAGAATCATTATTATAGTGCTAAGAGTTTTCTTTGGAAGCTATAGTTATCAAAGAGACATCCTTCTGAAGTTTCGCTTAGATTTCATTTGATGGTTCAGAAATCTGCCAGTGATAAGTAAAGGGAATAAATAAATTCTCCCAAAATGTTTAAATAAGTATTAATGAGAGGAGTACATATCTATGGAATGCACAGGTTTATTTGCACCAACAAGAATTTTCAGTTAGTCATAAGCTTGCAATGAAAGTTGTTAGAAAAGCTAGCAGTCATTATAGGTATGAGGGCAAATGCTAAGTAGCTTTGATAATTAAAACTTCAGTCTCAATAGAACAATTTAATAAACAAATAAGTCCAACTCAGGAAAGTGTAGAGTTATATTTATGTAAAAATTCTGCTGAATATTAAAAC
>RJWM01017509.1:0-42812 GCA_004363535.1 Dasyprocta punctata | reverse complement strand
GTAGCTGCCAGTTGTCAGAAGGTGTCAGTGATTTGAGTTTCCTTTATAACACATTACTTTAGCATTGTTTTATATACCTTGAGTAGTTGTAGGTTTTCTGCAGGATATTCAAGACCAAGTTAAGATGAGACCTGTTTTAAAAACAATTAGTTTTTTGGTTATTATCAAGGTCAGTTAAGTCTTCTCAGGAGATGTCTTGGAACCCTACATAGCACCTCTTAGTTCTTGTCAGTGTCAGCCATTCAGATGAGTCACGGCCATTGCTTGACCAAGTTGCTTTCTGTGAAAGCCCAGGAGATTTTTCTCCTGGTGACTCTCCTTAGGCACACCACACATCGATGATCACTTTCCTCTGTGGTCTCATAGTCTCCTTGATCAGAAGACCAGGGACTCACTGAGCATTGGATGTCACAGCAGAGGTTCTCTAATGTCCCGGGTCCTCACTGACCTTGGAGGGCTAGGGCCAGAATATTGGCTATGCTCTTAGCCCATCTGTCTCTCCAATTGTTGGTCTCTAAACCTCAGTTGTTGAACATCCAGAAGAGAAGATTGTTAACAGTACAATGTAGTAGAGGCAGTAACCATAACATGATCATCTTATCTAAATATGAAACATCCTGGAACATAAAATAGAACCATTATTATTTTTTTAACAACTATGGATGTTTTAACATTTGAATACCTGTAGAATGTTAACAAATGATTACATGTTTTACACAGAAAATTAGAAATCAAACCATACCTAATGTTATGACAATTATGATGACATTTTTTAAAACATACTTGAATTTGCATTTTTTGACATAAGATACCCCCTTTTTGGTCAATCATCCCTGTCTAATACACAAAATCTTTTCCCTAACTTGTTGACCGTTAGTGGGGTGTACATCTCACAAGTTTTTGTTAAAAGCAGAGGTCTGAATCTGAAACAAAAGTTTGTCACCATAAACGATGGGCTTTACATTTTTGAAGACCTGTACCTCTGGAGGCATGAATACATAAATATACCATGAGGTCAGTAACAATCTATCATAGCCATATGAAACCTTTGTATGGGCATTTTCAAATCAGAAACCTTACTGTATTATTTCTTTTAATGATGACCAATGTGAACATTTTACAATAATATTTTATATAACTTTAGTTGGGGTGTCTCCCATAAGGCTGTAGCAATCACTGGGGCCTCCAATCAGTGAACAAGAACTGGTTAAAAATGTTACCAGGCAGCTGCTTTCTTATCCATCGAGTGGAGTCCTGTCCAATACTCCCCCCACCCAAGGGATTTTGTTTACTCATCTTAATAATTTTTGATGACTTATGAAAAACCCAATTATAACATTTAACGCTATTTTTTGAACAGTGAGAGACTCTTAAATCCATAATAATCAACTATATATTACATTTACAGAACCAATTTTAGCATCATTTGGACTAGCTGGGAACCCAGGTAGAAGCATGCTTTTTAAGTCTATTACCCAAATTAAACTTTGATTAAATGATTCAAGAATGTAAAAAGAAGAGAGAATTGTTGCGCTCAAAAGAAAGGGAACAGCTGTTTACAGAATGGACAAATGGACAAACATGGACAGACAGTCTGTACAGATTGGAACAGACATAGAAACAAGCACAGAGTTGTTGGTGTCCACAAGAACTCTTTAAGTTCCTGGGAGCTATTTATATACTTGTTTCCTGCCCTTTGCTGAACTAGCTTGCTTCTTACACCCCGTGTCCTTGGGGTTGGAACACCTGTCACCTTGAGCACCCCATGCCCTCAGGGCGTTTCCTGGGTGCCCGTGCCACTTGGGCACTCCTGTACGGGCACTTGTGCTCTTGGCTCCACACGTGTGAACGATCGCTAGCTCAGCTGTCTCCCAACAACACCTTAACAGACTGAACAAACAGACAAACAGATTCACAGGCAGACTGACAAACATCTTACACAATCAGAGTGCACTCGAATATATTTTAGCCAAATTGAATTATGCTGATTTTTTACAAATGTAGAATTTGTAATTTTAAATAGACTAGTCAGATTTGTGGTAGGTCAATTAGCAGAGATCTCTCTTTTTTTTTTTTTTTGGTTTTTGGTTTTTAGTTTTTGGTTTTTGGTTTTTGTTTTGTACCAGGGATTGAATTCACAACCTCACTCCTGCCAGGCAGGTGCTTAGGCCACTGAGCTAAACCCCCGGCCCTATTTTTTGAGACAGGGTCTCACTATGCAGTTCAGGCTGGCCTTGAACTCACTTTGTAGCCCAGGCTGGTCTCAAACTCACGATGATCCTCCTGCCTCAGCCTCCCGAGTGCTGGGATTAGCAGAGTTCTCTTATAAAAGAATTTGGAAAGGACAAAATCTTATCTATAATTAACATATTTTTATCATAGGTCTTAGCATACACTCTTATCATCTATTTAGATCTCTGGTTTTATTTTTGGTTACCACCTCCTGGGCGTCCTGGGTCAATTAAGTTTGGCTCTAGCTTCATCCTTTTCTATCGGTTGTGGCGTGGTCTCTGAGGCATCACTGTCATAGGACTGAGCATCTGCTGCTTGAGAGGTGGAATCAACTCCTTCTCTGGATTTGGGCCCATGATACAGCCGGACAGCCCACACTGGCACCCAGATAGGCCATTTAGCATTTCCTGGAAAAACATAAGCATACCCTCGATCCCAAATTAGCACTGGACTGGGTGCTTTGATTGTCCAGTATGAAGATGTTTCTAAAGGACTCTTCTTAGCCTTTATTTGATTGCATTATCTTTCTGCTGCAGTAGTTTCATCTTTATTAGAATTTGAAAGTTAAATGGTTTATACTGCCAAGTGAAATCTATTATGAGGTGAACTCCCCTTTTGTTTTTTGAAATTTAAATTGTGAGCACGTTTTAACTATTTTTAGACCTGAAGCTTATGAGGAATTCTTGTGGTGAGGTATAGAGAAAACCCTGCATTGTGTATTTAGGCACCTTGGGCTCTTGCCGTCGTGACACACGGGTTGTGCTCCTGCTCTGGCCTGGAGGCCCCGCTGTTGTTGGGGATCCGAGCAATGGTGCAGTGAACTTTGGATGTATAAAGCACGTGCACACGCAGTGGGAAAAACCAGGGTGGCTTGGGCGTGACAGAGCCGTGTCCCACTTCTGAACCACAGCCCGCCTTCCTGGCCCCAGGCCAAGTCTGCGTTGCTGCCGGCGGGGCAGCCACTGAAAGGCTTTGCAGCCCCAGTGGAGTTCGCTCCTCAGCACACAGGAGGCGGGGCTGCAAATCTCAGCTCCGCAGGGCGGGTCGGGCCTCACCAACCCGGCCAGGCCGCCCCAGGGGAAGTTCTCTGTGCCTTACACCATTTATATGTATTCTGAAAGGCAAAATTCTGAAATGGTTTTAGACCCCGATGGCTAGAAAGCCAATCGCGGGATGTCTCTCTCACCCATTGAGGGAAGTCTCCTCTACACCCTGTGGCTGCCATTCTAAATTGATCACAGATTTGTAACTCAAAAGCAAGTCACTCATGTGGTAGCAAAGGCGCTCTTTGTATCCCTCCAGGTTAAACCAGTTTAGCACTTTTACTAGGGTGAGAACATTGCTCACACCCATAGGCCGTAGTTGTCACAACCAGAGGCCATGCCATAGTCCAATGGTGCTGGGCAGTAACTGAGGCATTTGTTCCTGTGTCTAAAAGCCCTTTAAACCGGGCGTGGTGGCGCACGACTTTAATCCCAGCACTCGGGAGGCTGAGGTAGGCGGAGCGTTTTGAGTTCGAGGCCGGCTTGGGCTGCAACACCGAGCACAAGACCGGGCTGAACTACACAGTGCAACCCTGCCTCAAAAAAACCAGGGCCCAGAATTAGGCTCAGTGACTTAAGCGCCTGTCTGCCAGGCGCGAGGTTGTGAGCTCAATCCCTGGTGCTGCAAAAAAAAAAAAGCCTTTTAAATGCTTTCTCTTTAATTATCAATTTTATCTCAGGGTGATCCTGCTTAATCTGTTGACCCCAATCAGTATCAGAAGACCCAAAACCCTTAGATACCTTTCTTTATTTACAGATTTTCCAATGTTTGTCAAGGGAAGAAGAACCAATTAAGCAACACAAGAATCTGGGGAGATTTTGAACCCTGTTTTGAGTAGATTAAGCCATAACCTTGATTTTCCCTGGCAGCTGAAACAAGCAACATTGTTTCTTTATCTCTTTTGTGTGGGCCAAGCGCCAAGCTTGGTGGAGATCTTTGGTTCCCTGCCCTGCTTGGGGCCTGTGAGAAGTAGTGAGAGGGGCAGAAAGCCGCAGTTTCTCCCTGTTAAATAACCCTTTAAAATCCGTAGAGGCCCAGCTAGATTTGTGTTGGGTTTTTTTGTTTGTTTGTTTTGTTTTGTTTTTTTAACCTAATCTTGCTCTACACTGTCTTCCCATCTCCTCCGAAGTTAGTAAATTTACAATTCCTTCTTCTGCAAACAAACTCAAGAAATTAAGCAAGCTGTGTCGTGTCAGTGTGTTGAAAACTAAAACTGACTTAAGAAAGCAAAAGAGACCTAAATAAACATAGTTATATTAATCATGAATTTGAAACAAGTACCTGTGAAGTAAATAATTTTGAAAAACAACGGAGTTTGAGAATTTGCACTACCAGATATCAAGACTCGCTACAAAGTCATAGTGAGACAATGCTATGCTGGAGTCAGTCAATTATCAGCTCGTGAAAGCCAAATGCTGAATTTTTAGAAATTTTACAGGGTAGTTGTTGTCACATTGGTTATTCAAAATTGTCTTTTGTAAGGGTTATTTTGTGAACAAAAATCAGCAAACCACAAATCAGGACCACATTACCCCCCTAACCACTAGGAGCCTGCCGGGGTAAGCAGGGCTGTGCCATCTCAGGGAAACTGGGTTGTAGCACCTGTACTCTTTGGCAGGGCTGTTGCAGACCCTGCTGGAAGTTTTTCTTCTGGAACAGGTCGGCTTTCCACATCAGTTTTAAATTTACATCGAGTGGCCCAACAATACCATCGTCTACACTTCGGACAGATGAGCGAAGGTTATGTTGAAGGGACAGACAGTGGCTGTGTTGTCCCCAAAGGTGCAGCAGCACAACTATTGGCAAAATGTCCCCTTCTCCCCGCAACAGAAACAAGTAGCTTTGTTTTATTTTCTCTTTCCTTTAGGCTATGAACTGATGACCTGAGTGATTATAATTTGTCTCTAACTACTGGGGATTGGAAGTCTAGTAACTGGTTAGATATGCTGGAAACCCTGTATGTACTCCCCTACCTGTCTGGCTTCTTTTATTTATTTATTTTTTTTTTTTTTTTGCGGCACCGGGGATTGAACTCACAACCTCGCGCCTGCCAGGACAGGCGCTTAAGCCACTGAGCCAAACTCCCAGCCCTGGTTTTTTGAGGCAGGGTCGCACTATGCAGCTCAGGCCGACCTTGCGCTCGCGTTGTAGCCCAAGCCGGCCTCGAACTCACAACGCTCCGCCTACCTCAGCCTCCCGAGTGCTGGGATTAAAGGCGTGCGCCACCACGCCCGGCTCTGGCTTCTTTTAGCACCAGCTGCGAGGGAGATGGAGACACCGGCTCTCCTCCCTGAGAGGTGGAAGTTCCGGCCTGTGTCGAAGCACCTTCTCTGAGCTGAAATGGTAGAGACAGCTGTTCGTGGCTCAGGCGAGGTTATCGGGCTGGCTGTCATTCCACCACCTTCTTCCTGCTTGGGTCTCGATTCTAACACAGTGCCTGGAGCCAATTCCACGGTGGTTGTCTCAAGCAGTTTATGATTATTGAGACCCTGTCTAATCCAGATCCACAGAAGGAATGTAAATCTGGGGTCAAGCATGCAACAACCAGCTCCTTGTACATTTGTGATTCTTTGGAATATGTTTGTCCCATAATAATCAATATATCTTTTTTTTTCCTGGGGAAGGGGTTTCTCCCAGACCCATTTACAACTGGCCCTAAAGAATAAGGGAGTTTCAGTGCCCCACTCTTTACACCTGGTGAAGCCAATATCGATACACTCCAGTGATGACCACTGACCTGTGCCAATGCACTTCTGCCCCTAGTTGCGCACACGTGAGAAGTGTCTCCACGCCCTCAATCTCTTACCCCGTCCCTGTTCGGGCGCCACGTGCCATGTCCCATGTGGCTCCTGAGGTTCTTGGGGTGAAGGACCATGAGAGGATGAGAAAAATAAAGAAAATATAAAGATAAGATCAGGTGGAGCCGGCATGGTGGCGCACGCCTTTAATCCCAGCACTGGGGAGGCTGAGGTAGGACGACCGTTGTGAGTTCGAGGCTGGCTTGGGCTACAACGCGAGCGCAAGGCCGGGCTGAGCTACACAGTGCGACCCTGCCTCAAAAAAAAACCAGGGCTGGGGGTTTGGCTCAGTGGCTTATGCTCCTGTCAGGCAGGTGCAAGGTTGTGAGTTCAATCCCCGGTGCCACAAAAAAAAAAAAGATCAGGTGGAGCCCTTATCCTCCTGATGGGAGAAAAGGAACTGCTCACCAGTGCAGCATGTTTATTTATACACCGGGAAGGATGACGTCTAGCAACCCATTGCTTGGATTGTCCAGGAGCTTGGTGTTTTCTGGGCTGTAGCAACTTCTTCACGTGGTTGACCCGGGCACTTCTTGTTTTTTGGCAGGGTCACCTCTGGGTCATGCCCTAAGTCAATTCCCAGCTTCAGCAGCTCCCAACACATGGTGAGACACACACCGGCTCTGAGACTGTGGCTTGGCTTGCTGTGTGCTAAAGAGGCCCCTGGGTGGCCTCAGGAGGTGGCCATCACTGGGAAGACCAGGGCTGGACAAGAAGGAAGAGACTCTGAGTCCGCCCCGATCCCCAGGGAGGGGAGCAGATCTTAAGGCTGCGCCCATCACCATGGCCAGGGATGGCATCCATCTGAATGATCCTTCCTCAATGTTTTGGGTGATACTTATGTCCCCCCAAATCCTCATATACTTTTCATGGGGCTGAGTCTGGCGCTTGTGATCAGTTTGTTGTCTAGAGCTGGGATTGGTGATGTGAGTGCTGCACCCGCCCAGGAATGGAGCTGAGATACAGTGTAAGGGAGGCGGGTCTCTCTCTCTCTCTCTCTCTCTCTCTCTCTCTCTCTCTCTCTTTCTCTCTCCAGCATGCCTTGCTGTTGCGGCCACCACGAATGGCAGCCCCACCATGCCATGCTGCCTTGGAGCCAACTAAGTAGGGACTGAAACTCCCGAGAAACTGTAAGAAATAAACCTTTCCTTCCCTAATTTTAGGCGTCAGGTATTTTGTCCCAGCAATGTAAAAAGTAACTTAAGACACTGAACTACTATGCATCCTTCAAAACCTCAGCTTCAGCCAGGCATGGTGGCGCACGCCTTTAATCCCAGCACTGGGGAGGCTGAGGTAGATGGAGCGTTGTGAGTTTGAGGCCAATTTGGGCTACAATGTGAGCAAGGCCGGCCTGAGCTACATAGGACAACCCTGCCTCAAAAAATCTAGGGCCGGGAGTTTGGCTCAATGGCTTAAGCGCCTGCCTGGCAAGCATGAGGTTGTGAGTTTGAGCCCCAGTACTGCCAAAAAAAAAAAAAAAGCCACAGTTTCAGTGTCCCACTCTTCGCTGCTGGCCCAGCTCTAACTCCGTAAGGAGGGCCTTGTCCCGGGTGAGGACATCTCGGCTTCCTCAGCAGCACTCAGCACACACTCGAATGAGTGAGTCAGTAAACAGTTTTCATATGTACAGGCAGCGGCCCTGTGGGTACAGCTGGGCAAACTGCTGAGTGCCCTGGGCTCGGCCAGAAGCTCACTGTCACATGGGTCCGGATGTGGCCAGCTCTGCAGCTATGGTGTTTTGTTTTGTTTTGTCTTTTTGAGACAGGATCTCACTATGTGATTCAGGCTGGACTTGAGCTCACTTTGTAGCCCAGGCTGCTTTTGAACTCGAAACAATCCTCCTGCCTCAGCCTCCCGAGGGCTGGGATTAAAGGCGTGTGCCACGACACCTGGCTTTTTGCACTGTTTCTTGCTTGAGGTTTTCATGGCTTATGACTTTAGGGGTGTCCTGGCAGCAGGGAAAGGACAAGGGTCTCAGCTGCTCTCCAGAGAGGTCAGGTACAGGGAGGGAGAGGAGACTGTGTCCCCTGCCAACTCCTACATGAACTGTGCAAACCCCACCGAGAGGTGATACCTGTCATATACCACTGAACGAATGAATGAGTGATTATCATGGATGTGCTTGGGATAGGAGTGGCCATGATAGACTGGTGGCTGACCTTAGAATCCTTATATTTGGGAAAACTAGAACTAAAAAGAGGTAGACAAGGAAGAGTGTTTCATATGTAAAGAGTTCTTACAAAAAACAAGAAAATGAAAAGAACAAACCTTGAGCCAGGCGTGGTGGCGCACGCCTTTAATCCCAGCACTTAGGAGGCTGAGGTAGGTGGAGCGTTGTGAGTTCAAGGCCGCCTTGGGCTACAACTCGAGCGCAAGGCTGGCCTGAGCTACATAGTGCGACCCTGCCTCAAAAAACTAGGGCCAGGAATTTGGCTCAGTGACTTAAGCGCCTGCCTGGCAGGTACAAGGTTGTGAGTTCAATCCCTGGTACAAAAAAAAAAAAAAAAAAAAAAAAACCTTGATGAGACTCACTGAAGCCAAATGGTCACCCCAAGAGGTTCTCTTTTACCCTGAAACCCCAGTTCAGTAACAGAATCCCCCTTTTCAATGACCAGGTAAAAATGAAGGGTGTTTGTTTGGCTTTTGGTTTGTTTTGGTTTATTGAGACAGCATCTTGCTCAGTTGCCCAGGTGAGGCTCAAACATGTGATCCTCCTGCCTCAGCTTCCCAGAGTGTGATTAAACAGTTGGAGGCTCACAGCTCTACCTTCCAGAACAGTTCCTCCCTGCCCCAGGGCCTTGAAACCTGCTCTCCCTGCCCCTCCCCCAACTCCTTCCCCCACCCTCCATCCAGCCAATGCCCCCACCGCTCACTTCCATCTCAGCCCGGTGTCTGCCGGGCCTCAAACTCAGAAGCAGCCACCAGAGCCCATCTCTTCCTGCAGCGCTGTGCAGTGCATGTCCGGTCTCCTAGGATCCTGAGGGGCTGGGGGGCGATCGCGTCCACACACGCTGAGGCAGCCCCACTGGCTTCAGTGAGGGGCTGCTCCATGGGAACAAAACCAAGGCGGGAGGAGAGGGAGGGGACTCTGAGCCTCACCCCAACCTCCAGGAAGGGTAGCGGGGCAGCCGATCACCCTGCCTGGGGATGGCGTCCCTCCTGACTACTTAAAGGGCCCCCACAAAACCCAAAAGGTCGGGGTTCAGAGAGCTTCCTGCTGGGGGAGGGTCAGCACTGGCTGGAATGAATGATCACATAAGTTCATCCTAAGAATCATTTTTTAAAAATATTTATTTATTTATTAGTACCAGGAATCAAACTCAGGACCTTGTGCTTGCTAGGCGGGCACTTATGCCACTGAGCTGTATCCCTGGCCCAGGAGTCGTTATTTTTTAAGATGCTGTGGTCATCAGTGCCCATTCATTCATTCATTTGTTGAACACCTACTACGTACGCGCCAGGAAACCGGCGATGACCTAGTGAACAAGATGAGCCCGTGTTTGCCCTTGGTAAGGGAAGTGGTCAAGGAGAAGCCCACGGCTTAAATTTTACTGTAATCCTAGCAATTACTGTGCGCTATAGGAAAAAGAAAGCTAGGACATAGTGGGGAATTGGGGAGTCTCCCTGAGAAAGGAACATAAAAGAACACGGGACGGAGTTACTGGTGGGAGGTAATCCAGGGAGGAGTGATCTTGGCAGAATCAGGGGCAAAATAAGCAGAAAAATTTTAAAAACTGAAATTTGGGCCCAAAAGGAGCCATGTGAAAACTGAAGCCCAATAAGTTGTGGGTGTTGAGAAGATTAGCGCCATTAAAAAGAAACTAAGTACTTTGTACAGGGACCAGAAGAAAGCTACCTTGAGGGCATCATACAAATCAGCAAGACCCCACCTGTCTCCAGCTCAAGGGTGCCAAAGTGTCAACTTTCCATTTAAGACTAGAGCTCCTCCACCTTCTGCTCAAGAAGGGCTATCAAAGGCACTGGTTGCCAGGATTCATTTCACCATGCTCAGCCACAAGGCACTCAGAGGCCTCTGCAGCTGTGGCCTAAGGGGGCCCAGCTACTGCTTGAGCTGGTGGCAGACCTTAGCTTCATTCACATGAGGCTGGTTTTATAGCCATGGAGAATGCAAGAGTTGTGGGGTCCTGGAGGTACCCTCCCAGATTTCAGAAGAAGGCTTGGGAGGCCAGGAAGTGTGCCCCTGACAGGGCAGCCTGGCAAGCTGTGAAAGTGAAGTGCAGTGGAGACCCCAAGACATCAGAGAAGTCTGGAATGTGGCCCATCTACCGAGGAAAGCTGCAGGCAGCAACAGAACTGCTCAAGGGAGATACCATCCAGGCTGCAATCAGCAAGGCCCTAGGTGTGGGGCTGCCCAAGGCCTTAGGAACTCACATCTCCCCACCACCTGCCCCAGTGCTGGACATGGAAGTGTGGGATTCCGTGTTTTCTCTCCTGGGTTTTGATCTCACTTTGGTCCTATTTTCTATCCCTTTATTCCCCTTTTCGAAATGGGGGTGCTTAGCTTGCACCCTTGTACTTTGGGGTCATGGAACTTGGTTTTTATTTTTACAGAGATTCACAGCTAAGAGTTTACCTTGAATCTCAGAGGAGACTTGGACTTGGACACTTTAGCAATTCTGGAGCCATTGAGACTTTGGGGGAAGGAACTGTGTTTTTAGCTGTACACAGGAAAGTTGTGTCACCTTGGGCAGGATTATGAAGTTGCTGTCGTCTCTATGGGAGGGTTAGGTATGTTTGAAGGACAAGTTCGGGTGTGGAGAAGTTGAGATAGAATCTAACTTTAGCTTTACTGGTGTCAAGTTCATTGGCTGAAGAAATGCCTGGAGAATTAGTCAAGCACAGTGCTAGGTGTGTCTGCAGTGCGTGACATCGGGATCTCTATCTGGCTTTAACTACTTCCTCTCTGGCATCACCCACCATGAGCTAAGCAGATTTGCACCCCCAGCCCATTCTGCCACGCTGCTCCTGCCTTGGAGCCCACCCACCATGGACTGACTCCCCTGAAACCACGAGCTGCTCTTAAATCTCTCCTCCTCTAAACGGTAGCTGTAGGGTGTGGTGTCTTGGGAAAGCTGACTAATACCAGAGGACAAAGTCACTGCCGCATTTTTACGTGAGGTCCATTCTTCCCCTTGTCTGTGGAGGCTTGGAGGGTCCAAGCTTGTCTCCCAGGATCACACAGCAGGACTCAGGAAGTAGCATCTGAGGTCAGTTTCAGGACCCACTGACTACCGCACATGTTGCAGGTGCTGTTTGGAAGACTGAGGAAACTCCAGCCCAGCACCTGCATCCCAAGACTGCCTGAGGTAAGTGCTACAGTCTTCACATTCACTCAACAAACACTCGCTGAGTTCCACTAGGTGTGGGGGTGCTGGAAGCCCTTCATGCCTTCACGAGCCTGTGACAGGGTTGAGAGAAGCCTGAGGAAGAGATGTGGAAGGGAGACCAAGAGCTCAGCTTGGATGTGAGACAGGAAAACTTGCAACAGGAAAGGTCGTTAGAGTTGGGATTTTGAAGGATGCAGAAGAGTTCACCAGATAGAAACTGAAAGAACTCACTTCTACATGACATTCCACCCAACACTCCTCAGTTCCTCTGTGCTCTGTCTCATGCTGGGAAATGCCAGAGGCCCTCAGATGCCCCTTTTCTGGGAAAGACAAAGGCAGACACAGAGATACCTCTATCAGCTCAGCACTAGGGATGCCCAACAGCAAACCAAACCCTTGCTACTGGGTCAGTGAGGGCTTCCTGGAAAACGGATCCCTAGAGACAGGTTTTCAGGAAAGAGTAGGAGTCCACCAAAGAAGACAGCTTCCCCTGAAACACGCTGAGCTTGAGGATCTAATGCGAGCCAGCCACTAACGAACCACTAAAAACAGGAAGAACCGGTAAGGGCTGTAATCACAAGGCTTCCTGGTGGGGTGGGTGAAAAGGGAAACAGGAAGGATCCAGCCCCTTTGCTGTGATAAGAAGGGTCTCTGCCTCCCACAGGGAGGCTGCAAGGCCATCTCTGAGGCAGGAACAGGCGGAGAGATCAGGACACCAAAGGAGAAGGGCATTTGGCTGTCTGTTCTTCAGTGTTTTCTATGAAATGAGGTGCTGGTAAAAATAGAATATTTAATTTCCTGGGCTGGGGGATGTGGTTCAGTGGTCATCACTTGCCGAGGCGTGAGAGGCTCTGGGTTCCTTCCCCCAGCACCCCCAAAACACAAGAAGCCAACATGGGTTGGGGTGGGGACAGGTCCAGGGTGAATCTCAGACCTTTGCCAACCTGGGCAACTGTACATGTGCAGCCGGGCGTCCCGTGTGTGGCTCTGGTGAAGCCTCTGGTTCCCCACAGGAGCATGCGCTGGGCCCGGGCGCTGCGGTCTGACCGGAGCCTGGTGCTGGCCCTGGGCGCTGTCGCCACCCTCGCGCTCCTCAGCCTGCACGCGGGGATCATATCCTCTCTGCAGTCAAGGAGCCAGCAGGGCGCCCCCGAGACCACGGAGACCCCCGAGACGTCGGCACAGCCCTCCACCCGCCCCCAGCCCACCCCGTGTCTCCCCAACACCTCGCTGGCCGTGCATCCGGACTTCGCGGCGCAGCCCGCGCACGTGCGTAACTTCCTGCTGTACCGGCACTGCCGCGACTTCCCCGTGCTGCAGGACGCGCCCGCCGCCAAGTGCGCGCCCCCCGTGTTCTTACTGCTCGCCATCAAGTCCTCGCCCGCCAACTACGAGCGCAGGGACATGGTGCGGCGCACGTGGGGCCGCGAGCGGCTGGTGCAGGGCGCGACGCTGCGGCTCCTGTTCCTGGTGGGCACTGCCGCCCACCCGCACGAGGCTGCCAAGGTCAACCGGCTGCTGGCGCTGGAGGCGAGGGACCACGGCGACATCTTGCAATGGGATTTCCACGACTCCTTCTTCAACCTTACGCTGAAGCAGGTACTCAGGATGAGGGGAGGAGGGCGCTTCCAGGAAGAGGTCATGAGAACTGGGGTTTTGAAGGGTGCGTAGGAGTCTGCCAGGGAAAACAATAGAAATGTATTCATAAATGAATCATATGGGTGAGGCATAGGGACCGGAGACACCCATGGGTCCCTCTTCTCACCCCTGCAGTCCTCACTGGCCTTGAAGATGGCTCTTTGACTAAGCAAGGCAGGGAGAAAGAGCAGAGGGAAGATCATTTACCTCTCTGTGCCTCAGTTTCCTCCCCGGGAAATGGGGTAGGGGTGAGACCCTCCTGCCTCTGCTGGCCCCACAGTGTTTATGAGGCACCCGCGTGACCCTGGGCACCTGGCCCACCTAGGCCATGAGGTGGATGCGGTTTATTTCTCTTTCTGGCTTCGCCCCCTGGGGCTGAAGTCTGGCCCAGGCACTAGACTAAGAGGCGCTTAATAAGGACCTGTGCCAGGAGGCTGAGGCAGGAGGGTCCCGCATTCAAGCCCAGCGACTCGCGAGACCCCGTCGCTAAATGAAACGCGGGCGCGGTTGGCGCAGCTCGGGGTGGGGGGCACAGAGGGGCGGCCAGGGCCCCCCGGAGGGGTCTGCGCGGCGTCGCGAGCCCACGGCCCCTCTCCTAGGTGCTGTTTCTGGAGTGGTTGAAGGCCCGCTGTCCCCACGCCAGCTTCGTGCTCAACGGCGACGACGACGTCTTCGCGCACACAGACAACATGGTCACCTTCCTGCGCGGCCACGACCCCGAGCGGCACCTGTTCGTGGGGCACCTGATCCAGGGCGTGGGGCCCATCCGCGCGCCCTGGAGCAAGTACTTCGTGCCGCGCCTGGTGACGGAGGACGAGCACTACCCGCCCTACTGCGGCGGCGGCGGCTTCTTGCTGTCGCGTTTCACGGCCCGCGCCCTGCAGCGCGCGGCGCCCGCGCTGGACCTGCTGCCCATCGACGACGTCTTCCTGGGCCAGTGCCTGCGCCACCAGGGCCTGCGCCCCGCCTCGCACAGCGGGGTGCGCACCGCCGGCCTGCAGGCGCCCTCCGACCACCTGTCCTCCTTCGACCCCTGCTACTACCGCGAGCTGCTACTGGTGCATCGCTTCCTGCCCTACGAGATACTGCTCATGTGGGACGCGCTCAACCAGCCTGACCTGGCCTGTGGACGCCAGACGCGGGTCTACTGAGGCAGCCTTGGGACGACGCCTTTCTCCCAGGAAGCCAAGACCTTGTCCTTTCTAGGCGAGCTGAGCCAAAGGTGTGCCAGGGGGAGCTGGATGTGCAAAGGCCCCACTGGTTAACTCCTATGCATCCTTCAAAACCCACTCGGTACTGCCCACACCGTGCTCCCTAGACCCTAGGCCACAGGGACCTCAGAAAATCTCACCAGCTCCTTTCTGTGGTGCAGAATGACCAGAAGCACCTCTGCTAGGGCTCCAGCTGGGGGTGGATGTGGCCCATTTGGAGGATAGCATCACCTCCCAGAGCTGAGCTGGGATTCAGATGGGAACCCAAGCCACTTCCGGGAAGCGAGGCAGGGTCACTGTTAAGAGTCCAAGGCCAGCCAGGACCCCAGGGTTCACGGGAGGCTGAAGTGAGTATTTCGGAGCCAGGAAAGAGGGTCACCGAGCCCTCGGTGACGAGGACCAGAGTCCGACACTTGTCCCCATGTGTGGGACAAACGATTCCGCTGGAAAATGGGGACCGAGGAGGGAGAGGGCACAGCGCTGTCCCCACACCTGCGTCCTGAGGAGGACACCAGGGGGCAGCACTGTGCCAGGGCGTCTCCCCAGCCCCGCCCCAGGTAGATCCGGAGTCCGAGCGAGCAGTGACCCCGCACCCCGAAGCCAGCAGGCATTGGGGACAAGCTGGACACAGTTTCTCAGGGAATAAAACAATGTGTGCAACCCTGGTGTCCTCCGTGTGTGTGTTTGCTTGGTTTTGTGAGACGAAATTTCCCTGCAGGCTCAAACTCACAGCAACCCTCCTGCCTCAGCCTCCTGAGTGCTGGGGTCCAGATCTGTGTGCCACCAAACCTGGCCTACTGCAGTCTTTCTTTTTTCTCAGAAGAGTCTATTCACTCTGCCTGTGCATCTCCTGATGAGGTCTTTTATTTTGGGTTGTCTGATTTTTTTTAGTTCTTTATATATTTTACATACTAGTCCTCCGTCTGAGGAACAGCTGGCAAAAAATTTTCCCCCTTCTGTGGGTGGTCTCATCTCTTAGCTGGTGGTTTCCTTTGCTGTGCAGATGTTTTTTAATCCAACAGGATCCCGATTATTAATTCTTGCTCTTATTTCTTGTCCAGTGGAGATCTGTTCAGAAAGTCTTTTCTACACTCTGACTCCAAGACTTGTAACTGTTTTATCTTCCCGGAGGTTCAGTGTTTCTGTTACTTTGTTTCGATCTTTGATCCATCTTGATTTTAATTTAGTGCATGCCGGGAGAGATGGATTCAGTTTCAATCTCCTGCACGCAGACAGCCAGGGCTCCCAGCGCTGTTTGCTAAAACAACCACCTTCCCTAGGTGTGTGTGGCCCCTCTGTTGAAGATCAGATCGCTGAATGTGTCTGGCGCCCTCCGTTCTGTTCCGCTGACCCACACCGCTTGTGCCGGTTCCATGCCGTTTGTATCACTGTAACTTCGTAGTACAACCTGACGCCTGGGATTGTGATGCCTCCTGCTTTGCTCCTGTTTGTTGTTAGTGGAGGGGAACACTATTTATTTTTACCTGTTGATGTTTGTATCCTGCTACATTGCTGAAATCGATTAGTCACTCTAAGAACTCTCTGGTGGAAGTCTTTAAAATTTCTGGGTAGAGTATCCTATCATCTACAAATAATGATAATTTGAGTTCTTCCTTTCCTATATGTACCTTTTTGTTTCTATTGCCTGACCACCCTGGCTGTTTTGGGTGCTTTGTTGAATAAATGAGGTGATAGTAAGCCAGGCCTGGTGGCGCACGCCTTTAATCCCAGCACTCGGGAGGCTGAGGCAGGAGGGTCGTTGTGAGTTCGAGGCCAGCCTGGGCTACAAAATGAGTTCAACGCCAGCCTGAACTGCACAGTGAGACCCTGTCTCAAAAAAATAGGGCCACGGCTTTAGCTCAGTGGCATAAGTACCTGCCTGGTAGGTGCAAGGTTGTAAGTTTGATAGCCAGTACCAAAAAAAAAAGAAAGAAAGAAAAAGAGGATGAGGTGGTAGTGGGCAACCTTGTTTTATTCTGAATTTTAGCAAGAAAGCTTTCAGGCCGGGCGTGGTGGCGCATGCCTTTAATCCTAGTACTTGGGAGGCTGAGGTAGGAGGAGTGTTGTGAGTTCGAGGCCGGCTTGGGCTACAATGTGAGTAAGGCCAGTCTGAGCTACACAGTGTGACCCTGCCTCAAAAAGCTAGGGCTGGGAGTTTGGCTCAGTGGCTTAAGCTCTTGTCTGGCAGGTGTGAGGTTGTGAGTTCAATCCCCGGTGCCAAAAATAAAAAGAAAGCTTTGGTTCAGATTCTTCCTGTTTAATATGATGTCAGCGATTAGTTTGTCATAAATGACTTTTATCAGATTCAGGTACATCGGGCACAGCCTCTCTCTGTCTCTCTCTCTCTGTCAGTCTCTCTCTCTCTCTCTCTCTCTCTCTCTCTCTCTCTCTCTCTCTCTCTCGGTGTGTGTGTGTGTGTGTGTGTTTCTTTCTTTGTTTGGAAACCAGGTCTCACTCTGTAGCCCAGGCTGGCCCCAAACTCACACTGACCTTCCTGTCTCAGCCTCTTGAGTGCTGGGATGACAGGCATGCACCACCACACCGAGCCTAGGTACGGTCCTTCTATACCTTCTTCAGCGTTTTAATCATGAAGGGGTGTTGGATTTCGCCAAGCGCTTTCCCCCATCTGTTGGCATGCCCCTGTGCTTTTGTCCTTCCTTCTACACCACGTGCTGCATTTACCGACTTGTGTGTGCTGACTCACTGCCTCTGCAATCCTGGGGTGACACCGCCCTGATCACGATGTATGATCCTGCCGCTGATCTGCTGCATTCTAGTCGCTAATGCCACATTGTGAATTTTTGCGTCTGTGTTCATGAAGATTGACCTGTACAGTAATTTTCTTTTTCAGTTGGGTTGTTGTCTGGTTTGGGGAACAGAAATGAGTTTGGGAGCGTACTGCACCTTTCAGTTTGACTGAGGAGCTGGAGGATATCAGTGTGTTGTGGTGAGAGAATAGGTTTAACGCAGGACACATAATTTATAAGATTTTTTTTTTTTTTGGTACCAGGGATTGAACTCACAACCTCACACCTGCCAGGCAGGCACTTAGACCACTGAGCTAAATCCCAGCCCTAGTTTTTGAGACAGGGTCTCACTATGCAGTTCAGGCTGGCCTTGAACTCACTTTGTAGCCCAGGCTGGTCTTGAACTCACAGCAATCCTCCTGCCTCAGCCTCCCGAGTGCTGGGATTAAAGGCGTGCGCCACCACACCCGGCTTCCAGTTGTCCTTTTATGCTGTTGGCAAAAATCCTCCAGTGGGCCTTCCACACCCAGCACCACGCTGCCTCAGTTCAACTAGGTGCTGCAAGGTGACCATTAGCTAACCCACCACACAGCGATATGACATCCTTAAAGGTTTTATACAGTTCAGCAGCGAATCCATCAGGTTCTGGGCTTTTTTGAGTTGGTAGGTTTTTTATCACTTCCTCAATTTCGTTGCTTGTTATATTGGATGTGCAATATGTTTATGTCTTCTTGGTTTAGTTTTGATCATTAAGATGAGCTTAGGAATCTGTCCATTTCGTGAAAATTTGCTCCTTTGTTGGAATATGATTTTTCAGAGTAGGTACCCGTTTTCTTCTGGCCTTCACCAGTGCCTAGTGATACCACCTTCTTCGTTTCTAATCGCGTTGATGTGAGCGGTTTCTCTCTTGGGGTAAGTTGAGCTAAGGATTTATCTATTTCATCTGTTCTTTCAAAGAACCCGCTGTTTGATTCCCAGATGCTTTGCGTTGTTTTTTTTTAGTCTCAATTTCATTAATTTCCACTCAGATCTTTATGATTTCCCTCCTTAACTTCAATTTGGGCCTGAATTGTTGTTATTTCTCATGTGTGTTTTTTGTTTGTTTGTTTGTTTTTGGTACTAGGAATCAAACTCAGGACCTTGCGCTTGCCAGGTAGGCACTTATGCCGCTGAGCTATATCTCCAGCCCTCTCATGTATCTTTTTTTTTTTTTTTTTTTTTTTTGCGGCACTGGGGATTGAACTCACAACCTCGCGCCTGCCAGGGCAGGCGCTTAAGGCACTGAGCCAAACTCCCAGCCCTGGTTTTTTTTGAGGCAGGGTCGCCCTATGTAGCTCAGGCCGGCCTTGCGCTCGCGTTGTACCCCAAGCCGGCCTCGAACTCACAACGCTCCGCCTACCTCAGCCTCCCGAGTGCTGGGATTAAAGGCGTGCGCCACCACGCCCGGCTCCTCTCATGTATCTTGAAGTGGGCCCTGGATCTAGCTCAGTGGCATAAGTACCTGCTTGGTAAATGGAAGGTGATGAGTTCAATCCCCGGTACCAAAAAGAAATAGAAAAAAAAAAAAAAAGAATGAGTCAGGTGTCTTGAAGTTCCTCGTTAGGGTATTTATTGGAACTTGCTTTGCTTTGCTGTTTGTTTGTTTGGTTTTTTTTTTCAGTTTTTCTAATGTGAACACTGCTTACAGTGAAATTCTCTCTTAGCACAGCTCTCATGGGGTCCCGGAGGCTCCAGTGGGGTTGTGCGAGGAGTGCCATTTGCTTCCAGAAATTCTTGAATTTCTTCCTCCATCTGTTCCGTGACCCATTGTGTGGTGAGGACTGTAACATTAATCCTTCAACTGTTTCTGAATTTTCTCGTGGTTTCTTCTGTGGTTGGTTTCTAGTTTCTCTGCACAGTAGTCCGAGAGAAAGCATGGGTTGATTTCAATTGTTTTCTGTTTACTGAAGCCTGCTTTGCAGGGTAGGGTGTGGTCTGCTTTGGCGAAAGTCCCATGTGTGGCTGACCGCGTCCTCTCTTGGACCAGCATACTCTGTAAATATATATGTATATCGAGCCCACATATTTGGGGAGGTTGCTCAGTTCTGACATTGCTCTATTGATTTTTTTGTTGTTTATTTAGTTGATCTGTCTCTTTACAAAAGTGAGATACTATGATCACCCACTACGTTAGTTACTGTTCTCACTGCTGAGACAAAATACCCAGTATTGGCCGGGGATTTAGCACAATGGTACAGCGCCTGCCATTGTGAAGTCATGATTTTTATCCTCGGTACCCTCCCCCAAAAAATACCCAGTATTATGGTTGATACACTGCGTCAACTTGAGAAGTCCAGAAGCTTAATTAAGTAACTCAGCAGCTCTACATCCTGGGGTGTAGAGCACAAGCAGTTACCTGGTCATTGTTACAATTTGAGAAGATCAGAAGTTTACTGAGAGACTCAGCAGGGAGCCAGGGGTCTTACTTTGTAAATATCCTCATCCTGTGCAAAGGAAGGCAAGGAGATTTGTGAATGCTACACACACCCTGGGCGGGGGAATCCTGTGTACAATATAAGGGAGAAAAAGGTTTGCTGTGGTCCCTTTTTGCTCTGGCTGCTGCCTTGAAGTGCTGCCCCAGTGCCATGCCACCCTGCCTTGGAGCCAGCTGCTTATAGACTGAAACCTCCACAAACAGTGAGCTAAATAAACCTTTCCTTCCTTCATTTTGGGTATTGGGTGTTTTGTCCCAGCAACAAGGGAAAAGTAACCAAGACACCCAGCACCCCAGGTTAAAGGAGGGAAGGTTTGTTGAGCTCACAGTGTGCAGAGGTTTCAGCCCGTAGTCAGCTGGCTCCAAGGCAGGGTGGAGCGGCCGAGGGGAAACAGCTCAAGGGGGGCAGGAGGGAGCAAAGCAGGGGTGTGGCCAAGAAGCAGCGGGGAATCTGCCGTCCTTCGGTCCCTTCTGTCCATCCAGGTTCCCTGCCTTTTGGGTGGTGCTCAGGGCGGCCTTATCCACACCCAGAGCTATGCCAAACCCATCAGGAGACTCCTTCAGTAACACACACCCTTAATCCCGGCGTCACACACCCCAGATCCAGCCGCCTCTGAAGAGCCCCAACTACGGCCACAGGAGCCCCCCAGATAGCAGCCACCCACTCTCACTGGATCCATTTTTTCTTTCCCACCCAGCAGTATTTGTTTTACGAAGACAGGTGCTCTGTTATTTGGCCCCTATATATTCCCAGCATCGTCATCTCCCGTTGGATTGTTCCCTGGCCTCGTACCTCGCGACCTTCTCTGTCGCCTCTGATCTGTTTTAGCACGAGGTTTACATTATCTGAGAGTCAAATTGCTACCCCTGCTTCCTTTTGGGGACCCAGGGCGTGAAATACTGTTTTCCATCCTTTGACTTCTAATCTATGAATGACTTTTTGGATTAGAGGAGTTTCTTGAATGTGACAGACTGGTGTATTCAGCCAGGGATTTAGCTCAGTGGTACAATCGCTTGCCTGCTTGGCAATCATGAGGTCATGAGTTTGATCCTCAGGACCAAAAAAATAAATAAAAAAAATAGACGAGTGTATTTTGCTTTGTGATCCATTCTGCCCATCTGTGTCTTTTAGTTGGGAATTGAAGTCCTTAACATTCATAGCTATTACTCAGGGGTGTTGATTAATTCCTAATAGTGTGGTTTTTCTCTGTGTTTCTTTACCGTTTTAATCTATTCTTTTTCTTTTTAATCTATTCACCCTGCTGGATAGATTCATTCCATCTCAATTTACTGAATTTTTTGACTTTGTTGGCTTCATTGTTTCTTTTTGTTGTTGTTTCCAGTTTTTTGTTTTTATATTGGTTTGAGTACCAGGAAATGGCTTCATTGTTTCTGTCTAGGATATTCTTGAGTACTTCCCTGAGCCCCTGGTTTGGTGATCATAAATCTTTTTTTGTTTTTTTTTTAAAGATAGTAAAATCCAACAGAACCTAACAGAGCATAACAAAACAAAGTCAGTCAAGACAAAGCAGCAGAACTGCTACAGAACTTCAAAGAAAGATAATGTGAAAACAATAGCCATGATACTGTATCTTGTCTTCAGAATAGCTGACCATTCCAACAGGTATAGTAGAATTGAAACCAAAAACAAAACAGAATAGAACCAATAAACACAGAAGAGAATAAAGGAAAATATTAATAATAATAATAGCGATCAGAGTAAAGCAAAACAGAGAGAGCCATATTGGGCCTGGAAGGTAAAACAGAAGAGAATCCCCCATACTTGCTACACTGCCTACTGTCACCTTCCAGAGAGATGCTCAGGCTGCTGACCAGAGGCCTGCAAAATCTACGAGAAAATACTAGCAAATAGTTGCTTGATGTTCCCTGGCTGCTATCAATTTAGCCAGACCTCCAAAACAGCAGGTTGCTGACCGGGGTGAGGTGGCGGGGGAGTGTTTGTCCCTGATTCCAAGCCCTCGTACCAGTGCCCTCTGGCCCAGCAGGCTGGGCCCCGGAAGGTGCCATTCTGGTTCTCCTCCGGGGGTCCCAAGACGGGGGGCCCCCGGAAGGCAGTTCACTTGTGGTGATCCTAAATCTTTTGAATTGTTCTTGTTCATTATTCCAACTGTTTCTTTATTTCTCCATTGACTTTGTATTTTGTTTTGCTTTATTTTTTGTTTGTTTGTTTGTTAGTTGAGATGGAATCTCTGCTGTGTAGCCCAGGCTAGCCTCTGATTTGTGATGATCCTCCTGCCTCGGCCTCCTAAGTGCTAGGATTACAGGCCTGCCCCACCACACCTGGCTTCTCCATTTACTTTGATAGAAAGTTTCGCAGAATATGTTAATCTGGGTTGAAAATCATTTGCCTTTAGGTCTTGAAATACTTTAAGCTATCCTGGGCTTCAGAGTTCATTTTGAGAAATTTTGCCATTCTCATGGAGTGTCTGTCTTCATAGACGATATTTTCTTTGTTTGTTTTTCTCTGCTTGCTTTTGAAATAGTTTCTCTGTTGGACAGCTGTCATTTGAATTAAACTGTGTCTTTGGGAGCTGCTTTTTTGTCACGGTGGCCGCTCTGTATGCCTCGACCACCTCTACATCGAAAGCTTTTCTCTATTTGGGAAGTTTTCTATTATGATTTCTGTAAATGAATTAATCATAGGTCTCTTTCTAATTTCTGTATAATTCCAGGATTGAACTCACAACCTCTCACCTGCCAGGCAGGTGCTTAGGCCACTGAGCTAAATTCCCAGCCCTACTTTTTGAGACTGGGTCTCACAATGCAGTTCAGGCTGGCCTGGAACTCACAGCGATCCTCCTGCCTCAGCCTCCCAAGTGCTGGGATTAAAGCAAGCACCACCACACCCAACTCTTTTGTCTTTTTTGAGACTGAGTTTGCTTTCCTCGCCATCGATGCCCCAGATCTGCCTTGGGAGAGGTGGGGGACCCCAGGGGTCTTTGGTGGCCTTGACTTGCCATGTGCTTTTGCGTCTATCTGGGGGTTTCCCCTCATCCAGTGCTGAGGTTTAAGGCTGAATTGAGCGTGTAACTGATATGAAGCTTGATTGATTGATGGGTTGATTTTTGGTCGCGGGACTCGAACTCAGGACTGAGCTCCATCCCTGGCCCATGAAGGCGTTCTTAGTGTGATGCCACCCAGGCGTCTCCAGCCCCCCAGCCTGCCCTGGGCCGGGAACCCGGCTCAGCACTGAGGCTGCCATCGGCGAGCACAGCAAAGGAGGAAGATAGGACGGGGAATCTTGCAGGTCCTGGGGCGGGGCACCTGGAGACACCCAGAAATTTACAGCAGAGGCTTCGAGGCCTCTGCCCACGGAGGTACAAGACTGACAATATCCGCACCGCAGGTGTTTATTCCGTCCTCCCGCCGGCCGTCTTCCCACGCACGGAAACGGGCAGCTCCGCTCTGTGTGGGGCGGCAGCTTTGCCACCCGCTGCCTGCCCGCACCCAGGTGTTAACCCCAGGCCGAGTCGCTGTCTCCGAGCCTGCGTGTGACCTCTCCACCGCGTTCATCACGCTGCCCTCCCGAGAGGTTTGCAACTTTGTCTCTCCCATCATGTTCTCTGCTTATCTCCCCCTCTCCAACTCCTGAGCCCCTTCCCATTTCAGAAAGATCTATGCCCCCAATTCTTTTTAACTAAGTTTTATTTTGCTTTGTATTTATACTTTGGCTTTTGTTTTTTGGTGGTTTTTTTTAGGGGGGGTTGGGTTTTTTTGTTAGTAACGGGGCTCAAACTCACAATCCCGCACCTGCCAGGCAGGCCCTTAAGTCACTCAGCCAAACTCCCGGCCCTAGTTTTTTTGTTTGTTTGTTTGCTTGTTTGTTTGTTTTGGTTTGGTTTTTTTGCGGCACCGGGGATTGAACTCACAACCTCACACCTGCTGGGGCAGGCACTTAAGTCACTGAGCCAAACTCCCGGCCCTAGTTTTTTGAGGCAGGGTCACACTGTGTAGCTCAGTGCCAGCCTTGTGCTCACGTTGTAGCCCAAGCTGGCCTCGAACTCACAAGGCTCCTCCTACCTCAGCCTCCCGAGTGCTGGGATTAAAGGCGTGAGCCACCACGCCTGGCTTCCATGTGATATTTAAGCTTGTGTGTTTGATTCATTTCATTTAACATTATGATCTCCAGACGCATCCGTCTTCCTACAGACAACTCAGGCCTATCCTTATTTATGGCAGAGTAGTACTCCATGGCGCGTAAATACCACATTCTCTATCCACTCACTGCTGACAGAGCTAGAGGCCACTCCAAGTTGTAGCTATTGTACTGCTGTCAGCATGGGAGTGATGGGTCAGAGCAACACGATGCTTTAACTCTTTCGGGAAGATACCAAGAAGGTCACTACTTTGAGAGTGTGGCAAGCAGAATTTCTGTTTTTAGTATTTGAAGGAATCTCCATACTGACTTCCATAGTGGTTTTACTAGTTTATAAACCTTCCAACAGTGTAGCAGGGCTGTTCTGGCCGTGTCTCGATGTCACCCCAAGCCTCGTGGTCCTAGGCGGTGGCTTCTGCGAGTGGCTGGATCTGGAGCGTGGGATGCTGGGGTCATGTGTGTGATGACTGAGTCCCCTGATTGGCTCACATAGTTCCGGGAGTGGGTCCTGGGTGTGAGTGCTGCCCGCCCCAAGGATGAGCAGCCTGGATACAGTATAAGCAGGTGGCAGAAAGGGGGTTAATGGGTTCGCTTAAATCCTGCTGCTACTTTGCTGCTTTGTTTGTTCCCTTCTGCCTGCCACGAAGTTTCTCCAGCCCAGTTCTCCCCTGCTGCACGGCCCTGCCTTGGAGCCGGCCAGCTATGAATTGAAACCTCCACAAACCGAGAGCTACGGTCACCTTCCCTGTGTTACCTCCAGGCGTTGGGTATTCTGGTCTGTTCAGTGAGAAAAAGTAGCCAAGATCGTTCCTTTTTTCGCACATCCTCACCAGCATTTTTGCGCCTTCATTTCTCGATGACAGCCATTCTTTCTCCGGTAAAACGGAATCGCTGTTGTTTTCAGTTGCATTTCTCTGATGCCCAGAGATGCTGAACATTTTTTCATGTATTCCTGAGCCATTTGTTCAGTTCTGATATCTCATTGTTGATTTTTTTTTTGTCCAGTTGATCTGTTTGTGACAATGAGGTATTAAGTCCCCATTAGAACTGTGTTAGTGCTTATTTTATTTTTCGTGTCCGTTAATATTTGTCTTACATAGGTGGGTGCTGATACTTGGTGCATATATATTTATGATTGTCATCTCACCCTCTTTTTTTTTTTTTCCAGCCCCAGGGATTGAACTCACAACCTCGCACCTGCCAGACAGGCGCTTAAGCCACTGAGCCAAACTCCCAGCCCTGGTTTTCTGAGGCAGGGTCACACTATGTAGCTCAGGCCAGCCTTGTGCTCGAGTTGTAGCCCAAGCCGGCCTCGAACTCACAACGCTCCTCCTACCTCAGCCTCCCGAGTGCTGGGATTAAAGGCGGCGCCACCACACTCCACTTATATCTTGCCCTCTTGGACTGTTCCCTTTACAAGGAGGTATGACCTTCTTTGCCTGCCTTCAGCAGTCTTGGTTTGAAATCCACTTTCTCTGCAAATAGAATAGCTACCCCTGCTTTCTTCTGGGTTCCTGTCCCAATTTTCCATCCTTTGACTTTAAGTCTTTGAATTTCTCTTTCATTTATTCATTTTTTCTCAAATCTATTTTATTTCAAAGACAAAAAAGAAAATTTCAAAGCACATCAATCAGGGGGCCACAATGTGCATTGCGCATTGTCATCCCCAAATCATTCACCCAGAGCACAAGACCTCTGCATTCAATTGTCCGAACAATACCAGCACAAATCTTTCTCTTCAATGAACTCAGAGAAATCAGTAGTATAACTATCTTAACTATTTATAGATATATATATATACATACACATATACATACGTTGTTTCTTTCAGCTTCTCACACTAGTGAGATAATACAATGTTTACCAACATGTGTCTGATTTATTTCACTTATAAGTATGGTCTCAAGTTGCATCCATTTACCTATAGAAGTCTGCAGCTTGTCCTTCTTTATGGCTGAGTAGTACTCCATTGTATAAAAATACCACATCTTTTTTTTAAAGTTTTTTCTTTCCTTCCCGCACCGGGTATCGAACTCACAACCTCACACCTCCCAGACAGGCACTTAAGCCACTGAGCCAAACTCCCAGCCCTACCACATCTTTTTTAACCATTCCTCAGTGGATGGGCATTTAGGTTGTCTCCAAAATCTGGCTATTACAAATTGCCACTATAAACATGGGTGCACATGTATTGCTGTGGTATGATGTTTTTAATTCTTTTGGGAAGATACCCAGAAGGGGAATAGCTGGGTCAAATGGGACCTCTAATCCTAGTTTTTTTTTTTAGGAATCTACACTGATTTCCCAGTGACTGCACCAGTCTACACTCCCACCAATAGTAGAGAAGGGTTTATTTTTCCCCACGGCCTCTCCAGCATTTGTTATTGCTTGATTTCTTCCTAGTAGCCATTCTTTCTGGGGTGAGGTAGAATCTCAGCGTGGTTTGTATTTGCATCTTTCGAATGACCAATGCTGTTGAACGTGTTTTCACATACTTATTTGCTGTTTGTACTTCATCTGAGAACTGCGTACTCATCTCAGATGCCCGTTTTTGGATTGGGTCTTTAAACCTGGGAAGACTGATATTTTTTTGAGTTCTTTATATGTTCTTGATAATAACCCTTTGTCTGATGTACAGCTGGCAGACACTTTCTCCCAGATTGTGGGTTGTCTCTTGACTCTGTTGGCAGTTTCTCTTGCTATGTAAAAGCTTTTCAATAGGAGGAGATCCCAGTTGTTGATTCTTTGTGACAGTTCATGTGCAATTAGGGTTTTGTGCCTACAGTCTTTACCTACACCAATGTCTTCAAGAGTTTTACCTACTCTATCTTCTAGCATATTTAATGTTTCTGCTTTAATATTGAGACCTTTGCTCCATTCCAATTTTAGCTTAATGCAATGTGAAAGGTATGGGTCCAGTTTTAATCTACAGCATGTGTAGGGCTAGTTTCTCCAACACTATTTATTAAAGAGGCTGTCTTTCTTCCAGTGAATGTGTTTGGCACCTTTGTCAAAGATAAGGTGGCTTAGTGTGTCTGGAGTTGTTTCTGCATCTTCAAATCTGTTCCATTGATCTTCAGATCTGGTTTTGGTTTTTGGGTTTTGGGTTTTGGGTTTTGGATTTTTTTGCCAGTACCACACTTTTTTTGGTTTTTTTTGTTTGTTTGTTTGTTTGTTTGTTTGTTTGTTTTGTGGCACCGGGGATTGAACTCACAGCCTTGCACCTGCCAGGGCAGGCGCTTAAGCCACTGAGCCAAACTCCCAGCCCTGGTTTTTTTGAGGCAGGGTTGCACTATGTGGCTCAGGTCAGCCTTGCACCACGTTGTAGCCCAAGCTGGCCTCGAACTCACAACACTCCGCCTACCTCAGCTACCACACTGTTTTTATCACAGTAGCTTTATAGTACAATTTCAAGTCAGGGATTTCGATGCCCCCTGTCTTTTTTTTTTAAACAAAAGAAAAGTCAGAAACCAAACCAAAACAATTTCACAACCAGCCAATAGGAGAGTAACAATCATCAGCACATTGTGTATCGTTTTATTCACAGAAAACCCCTGTGTGATCTTTTTTTTCCCAGAATTGCCTTTGCTATTCTAGGTCTCTTCCTGTTCCAGATGAATTTTAGGATTATTCTCTCTAATTCTGTGATATATGTTCTTGGAATTTTGCTTGGGATTGCACTTAGTCTGTATAACGGTTGTGGAAGTGTGGCCATTTTCACTGTATTGATTCTTCCTGCCAAAGAGGACGGGTTATCACTCCATCTTCAATCTCCTTTTTCAGGACACTGTAGTTTTCAATGCAGAGGTCTTTTGCCCCCTCTGTTAGATTGATTCCTAGCTATTTCATTTTTCTGCATGCTATTGGGGAAAGGTGTTGTTTTCCTGATTTCTCTCTCAGTGTGTTTGTTCGTGTACCGGAAGGCTATTGATTTTTGAGTGCTGACTTTGTATCCAGCTATGTTACTGAATTTGCTTATTAAATCTAGTAGTCTTTTGGTGGAGTTTTTGGAGCCTTCTGTGTAGCGTATCATGTCATCTGCAAATAATGACAGTTTGACTTCTTCCTTCCTATCTTTATTCCTTGTATTTCTTTATCTTGTCTAACTGCTCTGGCTAAAGTTTCCAGGACTCTGTTGAATAAGAGCGGAGACAGTGGACTTCCTTGTCTTTTTCCTGAGTTAAGAGCGAAAGCTTGCAGTGTTTGTCCATTTGGTATGATGTTGACTGTTGGTTTGTTATAAAGGGCTTTTATCAGATTGAGATAAAGAATACCTATTCCAATTTTCTGCAGGATTTTTATCATGAATGGGTGCTGGACTTTGTCAAAAGCTTTTTCTGCATCTGTTGACTTGATCATATGGTGGTTTTCTTTTGTTTGTTTTTTTAGGGTTTTTTTTTGTTTTTGTTTTTGTTTTTGCAGCACTGGGGATCGAACTCACAACCTTGCGCCTGCCAGACAGGCGCTTAAGCTGCTGAGCCAAACTCCCAGCCCTGGTTTTTTGAGGCAGGGTCGCACTATGCAGCTCAGGCCGGCCTTGCGCTCACGTTGTAGCCCAAGCCGGCCTCGAACTCACAACGCTCCACCTACCTCAGCCTCCGGAGTGCTGGGATTAAAGGCGTGCGTCACCACACCCGGCTGATCATATGGTTTTTGTCCTTGGCTCTGTCAATATAGTGTATTACATTTATGGATTTACATATGCTGAACCATCCCTGCATCCCTGGGATGAATCCCATTTGATCATGGTGTGCAGTCTTCTTGATTATTTACTGCATTCTGTTTGCCAGTATCTTGTTAAGGCTTTTTTCGTCTATGTTCATTAGGGAAATTGACCGTAATTCTCTTTCTTTGTTGGGTCCTTCTCTGGTTTTGGTATCAGTGATATAGGAGAATGAAACTCCCAGCCTACTATACGTCCAGCACAAGTTCGTGTTCTCTAAAATTGAAGAATGAATTTTAGGAACAACAGAGGTTAAGAACAGAATATATTTATTGAGAGAAAGAAAGCTTCTGTCTGAGGGACAGAAGGGGGCCCGAGCGGGTTGTCAAAGGCTCTGTCTTTTCTAGTGACTTTTAAAGAGTAAAACCATGACGGGGAAAACTGGGAACTCACAAGGCAGATGGGCTTGAGGTGGGACAGAACTGTGGTCAACCAATAAGATTAATTGTTTAGGTAAAATTGACCAAATCAGGGACAAATGGGGGAGCAAGTCACATAGTAAGCAGGCATTCTTATGGATCAGTGACTTTTTGTAGGGGGTTGGGATGGTAATTCCTGGTTTCTCAAGTGATCCATCCCTAATCCCTAATGCTTTTACTTAGGGTGTGGTTGCATTTGTTTTGCCTTCTGTCTTGAGATCTGGCCCAGAGCAAGAGGTGTGTGTCTCTTCCAAGGTCACAAGACGTCTGGTCCTCTGTGCCGGCTCCTTTGAGGGCCCAGCCCTGTCTGACTGCCTAGATTATTTCTAACTAACTCAGCTGCCTGTAACATCAGGGTAGTGCTTGCTTCCAGGAATGAATTTGAGAATATTGCTTCTCTTCCTTTCCCTTTCTCTTTCTCTTTCTCTTTCTTTCTCTTTCTCTTCGTTTCCCTTTCTCTTTCTCATTCTTGTTCTTTCTCTTTCTTTTTCTCTTTCTCTTTCTCTTCCTTTCCCTTTCTCTTTCTCTTTCTTTCTCTTTCTCTTTCTCTTTCTTTCTCTTTCTCTTCCTTTCTCTTTCTTTCTCTTTCTCTTTCTTTCTCTTTCTCTTTCTCTTCCTTTCCCTTTCTCTTTCTCTTTCTCTTTCTTTCTCTTTCTCTTTCTCTTTCTTTCTCTTTCTCTTTCTCTTCCTTTCCCCTTCTCTTTCTCTTTCTTTCTCTTTCTCTTGCTTTTTCTTTCTCTTTCGCTTTCTCTTTCTCTTTTTTCTCTTTCTCTTTCTCTTTCTTTCTCTTTCTCTTTCTTTCTCTTTCTCTTTCCCTTTCCCTTTCCCTTTCCCTTTCCCCCACCCTTGACAGGGTCTCACTGTGTAGCCCAGGCTTGACCCTGCCAGCAGGTCCTAGGAAGAACGGGGGTCTCGAGGAGAGGGCATGGAGATGGGGGAGGGCAAGGCTGGGAGAGAGAAAGGAAGACAAGACGAGTATCCAATCAAGTCTTCGTTTATTGCGGAAGTGTTCACAGCTTATATAGAAGCGGGAACGGAAGCTGTCATCACAGGGGGGTATGGCGAGCACGGATAGGTTGTCGTCATTTCCTGGTAGGACAGGAGAGGATCATGGGAAATGTAGGCTTTGCATGTAGGCTTGCAAGAGAGGATCGTGGGAGATGTAGGCTGACACACCAAATGCCCACAGGGAGGAGAAAAACGGAGGAGAGATGGAGCGGCAGCCGTGAGACTGTTTCACCGCTCCCTACACAGGGTGACCTTGAACTATCAGTGATCCTCCTGCCTCTGTCTCCTGAGTGCTGGGCTTACAGGCATGTGCCACCACACCTGGCTATTGCTTCTCTTTCAATTTCATTAAAGAATTTGAGAAGTCGTGGTGTTAGGTCTTCTGTAAATTTCTTTTAGAATTCGGCTATGAATCCATCAGGGCCTGAGCTTTTCTTTATTGGTAGATTTTTAATTACAGCTTCAATTTCATTGATTGATATTGGTTTACTTAGGATTTTTATATCTTCTTGATTCAGCTTTGGTAATTCATATGTATCTAGGAATCTGTCCATTTCTTCTGTATTTTCCATCTCATTAGAATACAGGTTTTCCAAGTAGATATAGATGATATTCTGAATTTCTGCAGGGTCTGTTGTGATTTCACCCTTTTCATTCCTAATTGCATGAATTTGAGTCTTTTCTTTCCTTTTCTTGATAAGGTTGGCTAGGGGTTTGTCAATTTTATTTACTCTTTCAAAGAACCAACTCTTCGATTCATTGATTCTTTGTTTTTATTTTTTAGTCTCCAATGTGTTAATTTTTGCTCTTGTCTTTATAATTTCCTCCCTCATAGAAGCTTTAGGTTTAACCTGTTCTTCTTTTTCTAGAAGTTTGAGGTTCAACATTAAGTTTTGTTTGTTTGTTTGTTTTGTACCAGGGATCGAACTCAGGACCTCAAACTTGCCAGGCAGGTGCTTATGCCACTGAGCTGAATCCCCGGTCCTTGTCACTGCTTTCTACAATGTCCTTCAGAACATTTTGGAGGGCTGGTTTGGTGGTCATAAATTTCCTCAGTAGTTCTTTGTCATGTAAGTATCTTATTTCTCCATCAATTTTGAAGTAGAGTTTTGCAGGGCACATCAGTCTGGGTAGGAAGTTGTTTTCTTTCACAGCTTGAGATATTTTACTCCAAGCTCTTCTTGACTTGAGGGTTTGTGTTGAGAAGTCTGCCGTGATTCTGATGGACTTTCCTTTACAGGTGACTTATTTCTTTTTTGTTTTGTTTTGTTGGTTGGTTTTGGTTTTTAGGTTTTTTGATTGTTTTCTTTGGTTCTGTTTTTTTGGTCTTTTTGGGTACCAGGGATCGAACTCACGACCTCACACTTGTCAGGCTACCGGTGATTTGTTTCTTTTCTCTAATGGTTTTTAGTATCTTGCTCTTGTGTAGAATTTCTAGAATCTTGACTATTACATCCCTGGGGTACATTTTGATTAATCATGGCTAACTAGAGTTCTATATGCCTCACTTCTATGTATGTCAAATCCTTTGCAATGCTTGGGAAGTTTTTTGCCATTACTTCCATGAACAGGTGTTTTTTTGTTTTGTTTTTGTCATTTTGTCTTGCTTTTTTATCAATACTGATCAGTCTTATATGGTTTTTTGTTTGTTTGTTTTTGTTTTTGTTTTTTTTGGAGGTGGGGAGGTTTGGTACCGGGTATCAAACTGAGGACCTTGCACTTGCCAGACAGGCACTTGTGCTGAGCTATATCCCCAGCCCTCTCTTGCTGTTCTTAAGAAATCTTTCTTTTCATGATCACAACCTTGTCTTCTGTACCTGAGACTCTGTCCTCACATTGGCTCATCCAGCTGTGTATCCTTTCGATAGAATTTTTAATCTCCTGGACATCTGTTTGGATCTATTCCATGGATTCCATTTCTTTCCTGTGTTGGGCATTCCTGATTTTCATCATTTTCCTAAGTTTCTCTATATTTTTTTTTTGCCCTATATCTGCTCTAGAGTCACTAAGTATGTGACCCATGCTTAGTTATCTAAGAAATTATTTCCAATTTGATTTTTTTCTAAAGCCTCATTCATCTGCTTTGTTACTTCCGCCATTCCCACTCCAGACTGTCCGGGTGGGTGGCTTTCGAATTGTTCAATCTCATTGCCCCCTGGTTTTGTCTTTGTTGAGCTGGAAGTCTGATGTCGCATCTTGTTTAAGTGTCTTCTCATTTGTTTGTTTGTTTGTTTGTTTGTTTAATTCCTGGATTGATGCTTATACATTGCCCGTGGTGAGTAATATCATTGCTAGAGTTTAGAACCCTTCCGGACTGACTGCCGCTCAGAGGTCTCTCCCACGTGTAGCTGCTTTGGGGGTTTCGAGTCTGTTGCAAGATCCTCCCTCTTCGATTTGGTGGTGATGAGAAGTTGCTGCCTCCTTGGCCCAGACCCTGGTTCTTTGGCACTGGCCCACAGTATTTATTATGACATTTAGGCAGTCTCAGTCTTGGTATACCAGGAACAATACCTGGTTAGAACCGTGTCACTTTGGCTAAAGTAACATCAGCAATAGCAACAGCATCCAACACAGCCTAGAAAATAGTCTGTGGTAACTATTCATTTTCCACGTTTAACTGTATGAACTAGATTTGCAGTTCTATAACAAAATCTAAAACAAACCAGAAGCTGGGTGTGGTGGTGCGTGCCTTTAATCCCAGCACCCGGGAGGCTGAGGCAGGAGGATCATTGTGAGTTTGACACCAGCTTGGGCTGCAAAGTGAGTTCAAGGCCAGACTGAACTGCATAGTGAGACCCTGTCTCAAAAAACAGGGCCCTGGATTTAGCTCAGTGGTGTAAGCACCTGTCTGGTAGGTGCAAGTTTGTGAGTTCGATCCCCAGTACCAAAAAATAAAATAAAATAGAACAAACCAGAAAATTGTATACAGTAAATACAACCTCAATATAGAAATTTTACCCTCAGGGGAGAAAATTTATAAGAGGCTAGGGGAAAAAATAGAGAACTCAGCTGGGCATGGTGGCACAGGCCTATAGTTCCAGCACTCAGGAGGCCAAGGCGGGAGAATCGTTGCAAGTTCAAGACCAGTCTGGGCTACAAAGTGAGCGCATGGCCAGCCTGAACTGCATAGCAAGACCCTGTCTCAAAAAGACAGAGCGAGAGCGAGAGCGAGAGCGAGAGCGAGAGCGAGAGAGAGAGAGAGAGAGAGAGAGAAACCGAAGCAGAGGAAGAGATTATAAGCAAGGCTGTAGTATAAAGGAAGATCACACAAACTTTGTGAAACTCATGCAGAAGACAGGAAAGAAAAGAAACATGAACAAGAACAGAACAACGAGAAAACTGGAAACGAAGGTCACACTGGTGAAAACAAGAACAAACAGGAAAAGAAGGAAGTGTTCATTTTGGAGCGTGTCTGTGCTGCCACTGGTAGACGACGGGGACAGACAGAGTCCGGATCCAAGTCGATGAGTTCGACGTGTGTCGAGGGTGCTGGGTAACCGCAGCAAGCCCGCACCGTTAGTTCCACCGAAGGTCAGGTGGTTTCCGGCGGTGAGGCTGGAGCCCGAGCTGCTCCCCCTGTAACTCTGTGCTGCTCCTCAGCTCCCTGCCGGCTTCAACTCGGCAGCCGCACCCCGACACCGGGAGCCGCCAGATGGAGCCGGCCCACGGCTGTTCTCGGCTCCAAGCTCAGTTGACCCCTTGCTGAGATGGGTACCGGCCGATCGTCCTCTCCTGGGGGCATCTGAACCCAAATAACTCTGCAGCCGCTGTGGCACACAGCATCCACTGCCCCTTCCCACTGGTGCCTTTCCCCGTGGAGGCCTTTGGGGTCACCTGAGCCACCGCACAGCTGCAGGCTGGAGCCGCCCCTCGCACACAGCGAGCCCAGGCTCCGGGAGAAAGCGCAGCCTGCCACCTCCCCGTTCATCAGCGCCTCTTGGCTTTCCGCACAGGCTTCGATCCTCCCTTCAGATCCTCCCCTCCTCCTCCTCTTCCTCACATCGCTATATTCCAGCGTCCGGACACCAAACCTCGGAGAGGCTGCATCTCTGATGTTCACCACTCTGCCATCCTCCCGGAAGTCTCCCGCTATTTGTAATTCTTCTGAGAACTGTGTATGCATTCCAGGTGCCCGTTTTCTGATTGGGTCTTTTTATTGGGGGGGAGGAGTCTAATTTTTTTTTTGAGTTCTTTATGTATTCTAGACGTTAGTCCTCTGTCTGAGAAACACCTAGCAAAATATTTCCACCTTCTGTAAGCCGTCTGTACACTCTGTTGGTTGTTTCTTTGGCTGTGTACAAGCTTGTTAACTTGGTGTAATGCCATTTGTTGATTCCTGCACGATCTGGGTTCTGTTCGAAGTCCTTGCTTACACCTGTGACTTCAAGCATTTTACTTATTTTATCTTCCGGCAGGCTAAGTGTTTCTATTTTAACCTTTAGGTCTTTAATCCATTTTGCTTTTAGTGTAATACATGGTGAGATACATGGGTCTAGACTCACTCTTCTGCGTATGGATAGTAGTTTTCCAACTACCATTTGTTAAAGATTATACCTTGCCGCTTTTGTATGTTTTTGGCCCCTAAATAGCTAAATGTGCCTGTGCTTCCTTTTGAGCCCCTGTATTCTGTCCCATGGACCCCAGGTCTGTTTCCGTGCCAGTGCCATGCTGTTTTTATCACTGTAGCTTTGTAACATAACTCGAAGTTGGGGATTGTGATGTCTCCCACTTACACTTATTACCCAGGATTGCTTTTCCAATTCCAGGTCTCTTCTGGTTGCATGTGATTTTTTTTTCAGTTTTTACACTTAATTAGTACATATTTGCAGTGTTTATGTAACGCTTACATTCCTTTGTGGAGTCAGTGCATGTACAAAACTCATCTTAATTCATTTTACCTCCCTTCCCCCTCCACCCCTCTCTCCATCTCTTGGTTTTCTTCCCATTTGATAAAGATCTGTCTCTCTGTTTCCTGTTATCGTTTATTTTTGTTCTTTAATTTATTTGTCTTCTGAGTTTCTCATCTAAGGAAAAACCACGTAGCCTTTAAGCTTGTGCGTCTGATTGATTTCACCTGACCTTCCCTGAGGGTCTCCAGGTGTGCTGTCCCCTATGGATTTCAGGCTTGCCCGTGTTTTTCTGTGAAGCACGTGGTTGGTGTTTTGATCAGAACTGCCCTGAAGCTGTCTCTCAGCCCTGGAAGTGTGGCCATCTGATTACACTGGCCCTTCCTGTCTGCAGTCAGGGGACAGCTTTCCATTTCCTGATGTTTCTTGGTGCCATTGCAAATGGTATCTTTTTTCCTAATTTCTTTATCAGTAAGCTTGTTATTGCTGTAGGGGGACGCTATTGATTTTTATGTGTTGATTTTGTATCCTGCTACACTGGTGAATTTTGTTATTAATTCTAGGAGTCAGGTGGATTGGGGGGGGTGTCTTGTATGTGTGAGGATTTTTTTTTTTGTGGCACCAGGGATCGAACTCACAACCTCTCACCTGCCAGGCAGGCGCTTAAGCCACTATGCCATACTCCCAGCCCTTGTTAGAGGATTGTGTCATCTTCAAACAGTGATAATTTGCTTTCCTGTACATATCTCTTTTATTTCTAACTTGTTTGTTTTGTTTTTGGAGGACAGGATATTGCTGTGTAGCCCAGGCTGGCCTCAAACTCACAGCAATCCTCCCGCCTCAGCCTCCTGAGTGCTAGTATTACAAGTCGATGCCACCAGGCTGCCGCAGCCCACATGGCCCTTGAGGTTCCTGGGGTGAAGGACTGTGAGAGGATGAGAAAATAGAGAAGAGACAAAGCTGGGGTCAGGTGGAGCCCTTACCCTCCTGATGGGAGGAAAGGAACTGCTCACCCACTGTGGCAGGTTTATACCTGGAGAAGGATGATGTCAGTTTCATCTCCGTTTCCTACCAATCCATTGCTTGGATTGTCTAGGGGCTCGGTGTTTTTCTGGGAGGAAGCAACTCCTTCAAGTGGCTGACCTGGGTGCTCTTTGTTTTGGTGACCTCCGTGCCCAGGCCATGGCGCAGCCCTGCACGTGTGATCAATTTCCAGCTTCAATGGCTCCCAACAGAATGCCTGGCTCTTTATTTCGTTTTTTAAAAGCCCCTTAGCCAGGCTGGCAAGGCACAACTGTGTTCCTACACTCGGGAGGCTGAGGCAGGAGGATGGGGAGTTTGAGCCCCACCTGAGCTACATAGCGTGACCTTGTCTTTAAAAAACAAAGCAACAACAGAAAGATCCACTTGCAGGTTTGAACAAAGCCTGGTCTCCGTTCACCGTTCCACGGGTCACTGTTCTGGGAGAACACCCTGGATGAAGCGGGGGATGCACAGGGCCCTGTCAGGCTGCCTGGGCGCCACCCCAGCCCTGCTCTCGCGCCCCCCCACCACTCCCCGCATGGCTTTCCGTAGGCCTCTGCGCATGCGCCGAGACCAATCCTTGCTTAAGGCTCAGCCTCTGCGCATGCGCCGAGATCAATCCTTGCTTAAGACTCGGCCTCTGTGCATGCGCGGAGACCAATCCTTGCTTCAAGCTCAGGGCTGAGTCTGCGCTGGGCTGGGCGGGACCTGAGACCCTTGCAGCTGCCGCACAGCCACCCCCAGCCTTCCTCACCGCCAGCAGGGTCGCCTCCTCTCACTCAGGCTGCAGTCCTGCGTCCCTTGTCCTTCCTCGAGCATTTATTGTGCACCTACTGTTTTCTGCCCACACTGTTTTCCTCCCTCTGATGGGAACGATCCCTTTATAGCCAGAAGATAAACCCGGAGCCAGGCCCTGCGGTGTATGTGTGTCTGTGATCCCAGCACTCAGGGAGGCCGAAGCAGGAGGCTCATAAGTTCAGGTCCAAGGCGGGGGATGTAGCTGAGAGGCATAAGCACCTGCCCGGCAAGCGCAAGGTCCTGAGTTTGATTCCCGGTACAAAAAAAAAAAAAAAAAAAAAAGAAGTGAATTCATCAGTTCAAGTCCAGCCTGGGCAATTTAGAGATTCCTTCTCTCTACATAAAAAGGACTGGGGATGTAGCTTGGTGCAAAGGCCCTGGGTTCAGTTCTGAGAGAGAGCGAGGGAGGGAGACAGAGACAGGGAATGAATGAGTCCGGTTCGAAGCGGCCCCCCAGTAAGAGCTCTGAGTAGCATTAGCCCCAGGGGATGGGAACACAGGTGTGGAGACACTTGTCTGGGGAGGCCATGCAGCTGGGGCCGCAGGTGTCCGAGCAGAGCTGCCGGTGTTAGGGGCAGCTGACTGAAGATCCAGGCACGGGCTGTGCACAGGCTGGGGCCTGGTGAGCTGGCAGCGCTCGGTGCCAGTGGTGAGGCAGTGAGAGAAAGAGAACCCAGGTCCCGCAGAGCCTTGTGGGTTGGGGAAGAAGAGGGTCCTGGTTTTCCAGGCTGCCTTGGGAAGTTGGGGTCGGGGTGAGAGAACAACCCCCAGCCCAGGGTAAGGTGGAGAGACAGCGAGAGCCATGGCTGGCGTTGGGTCAGCGGATGTGACCATCATACCGCCACTTGTGTGTCGTGGCCACTGTGCCCGGGAACCCGCAGCGATCCTCCTGCCTCAGCCTCCCGAGGACCAGGATGATCGGCACGTACCACTGTGACCAGCCGCCCTGCTCTGTACGGCAGTGGCTCTTACGTTGGGAGTGTCTGCAGGTCTGTCGGTGCCCGAGAACAAGCCCACGCAAGCCCCTGGCTCGGCCCTTTGGCTACAGAAAATGAGACACTGCTTCAAGATATTTATTTCCGACTGGGGAGAGGACAGGAAGGGGAGTCAAAGGCAGGAGGGCAGAGTCAAGCTAGTGCCCAGCGCCCCTGGGGCTCGCAGCGCCATGCGGCCCAGGGATGGCTCTAGACCTCAGCCCCGCCGCCCCCAGGCGCCCCCCAGGCCGCGCCCGGGGAGGGGTCAGTGGGGACAGAGGCTCAGCAGGTCTTGGCGGGTGCAGCCCGTGAGGCAGCAGCGCACTGCGGGGCTGGTGGCCTGTGTCCCACGGCGGCGGCGAGCCTGCCGCAGAGCCTGGGGCGGGGGCTGCGGGTCACGGACGGGCGCAGGGTCCCCATCCGCCGCCAGCCAGAGGAGATGTCGCAGTCGTTCACCTGGGGACAGAGCAGGGTTGAGCAGGGATAGGGACACCAAAGGACACTGCCCAGCCCCGGGCCCATACATAGCCCGCCAAGCCACCCCCCAAACCCCCGTCATGTGGACAAATTAAAAATAGGACTCACTTGTGTGTGTGTGTGTGTGTGTGTGTGTGTGTGTGTGTGTGTGTGTGTTTCTTTTTTGAGACAGGGTCTTGCTATGTAGTTCAGTTCAGTCTTGAAATCGCTACGTAGCCCAGGCTGACCTCAAACTCTCAGGGATCCTCCTGCCTCGGCCTCCTGAGTGCTAGAGTTACAGGCATGCCCCACCACGCCGGGCACCAGAAAGCACTTATTGAGCACCTGCTGTATACCACGCAGCTATTAAACGCCCTCATCCTCTTTCAACTCAGCCCCACACGGCCTCCCCCATGCCCGAGCCCTGCTCAGGCGATGTCAGGCTTGTGGAACCCGCAAGGACACTGCTTCCTGCTGCCGAGCCCTGGAGCCACCCATGGAGTGGGAAGCATCGGTTTTGTGCTTGGCTTGGTTTTGTTCTTGGAGACAGGGTCTCTCTGTGTTCAAGGCCACGCTGAACTCCCTACATATCCCAGGCTGGCCTCGGGCGTGACCACCTTATGAGCTGTGAGGTCACCACCACACACGACTGTGCGCACCCGGCTGACCATGACGATCAGGGTCTCGCTATGTAGCATAGGTTGACCTCGAACTCACAGGAATCCTCCTGCCTCAGCTTCCCAAATCCTAGGATAACAGGCATGCACCACCATGCCCAGTTACTTAATTGCTTTTTAAATGAATTGCATGATTTGGCAGGGCTGTCATCTCAGTACTCTGGGAGGCTGAGGCAGGAAGATCACCAGTACAAACCCAATCTAGACAATTTAGCAATTTAGTGAGCCCCTGTCTCAAAATATTAAAAACTCAAGATCAAAATGTTGACATTTTAAATAAAGAAGGATCCCAAGAGCTAAGGATGCAGCCGTCCATCAGTCCACCCACCCGCGCGTTCGTCCATCCCACCGTGCGCTCTGGCTGGGAGGTGAAACCCCGCGCCCCACCGCCTCTGGGACTTGCGCGCGCGCGCCCACCCTACTCACGCTCTCCGCCGCCGGTCGCGGGCTCTTCGACCTCGCGGGACCAGCGCGGGCCCCCGCACACGCGCACCAGCGCGCGCAGGAGGTGGCGGCCGCAGAGCTGGTCGCGAGCCTCGGGAGCCCGCGGGGACCCCTGTGCCAGCACCTGCGCAGGAAGCAGCAGCAGCAGCAGCAGCAGCGGGATCGCGCGGGGCTCCATGGTGGCGGCCGGGCCGGGCCGCGTGTGCAGGGCTCCCTTTATAGCCCGGGCTGGCTGGGCCTTGGCAGGGAACACAGCGATCCGCGAGGTGGCTGGGCCGGGTCAAGGGTGGGATCGGGGCAGGAGCTTCTCCCCGGCTGGATATGCACCTCCCCTGCGGAGCCCTGAGGAGCCTCCCCACTGCCCACGACGCTTTTAGAGAGGCGACAACAGCCACTCGGCAGGCTGAGGCAGGAGGGTCGCCGCGAGTTGGAGGCCAGCCTGGGCTACATAGTGCATTCAAGACCAGGCTTAGCCGGGCGTGGTGACTCACGCTTTTAATCCCAGCACTCGGGAGGCTGAGGTAGGAGGAGCGTTGTGAGTTTGAGGCCGGCTTGGGCTACAGCACAAGTGTAAGGCCGTCCTGAGCTACATAGTGCAACCCTGCCTCAAAAAACTAGGGCTGGGAGTTTGGCTCAGTGGCTTAAGCGCCTGTCTGGCAGGTGCAAGGCTGTGAGTTCAATCTCCGGTGCTGCAAAAAAAAAAAAAAAAAGACCACACTGAACTGCATAGTAAGACCCTGTCTTGAAAAGCCAAAATAAATAAGAGGTAAACACGCAGCCGGATGTGGTTATTATTAAAGGCAGCTACATGAGGTAGGAATATTACAGTCAGACCAGACCAGGCGCTGGAAGGAGTCAGTGTAAAGACAAGGACACCGGACAGCTGTGGCTGGACACGCATTCACTCAAGGCCAGGACGTGAGATAGAGATGGCAGCGCCTCCCTCCCTCCCTAAGGGATGAACAAAGTGATCGATTTTCTAAACAGGCCCCAGTCCCCGGGGCGGGGAACAGGACCCCCTGATCCATCTCCCCCGGAGACGGCCTTGTCCTTTCCCGGCACCCCTGCTCCGGGACCTGCTTCCCTTTCCCCGGATGGACCTTCCCCGGGCAGCGATCCTTGTCCTCTTACTGGTTGGCCATAGTTTTATCCCACTTTGTGCTCTGCAAAGCTTCCCTGGAGAAGCGGGCTCGTGGGCACCTCCCTTCCTGGGTCCCCTCTCGTCCCTCTCAGGCAGGAGCTGTGTCGCCCTCAATTACATTTCCTCCTGGCTGGATGCAGTGGCACCGATCTGTCATCCCAGCCCTCGGGAGGCTGAGGCAGGAGGAACGTTGTGAGTTCAAGACCAGCCTGGGCTACAAAGTGAGTTCAAGGCCAGCCTGAACTGCATAGCAAGACCCTGTCTCAAAAAACAGGGCTGGAGATTTAGCTCAGTGGCATAAGCACCTGCCTGGCAGGTGCAAGGTTGTGAGTTTGATCCCAGGTACAAAAAAAAAAGAAAGAAAAAAGTTTCCTCCTCTTCACCTCCATTGTTCCTTAAGATTCATTCTTCGATTTGGGGGACACAAACTCGGCACCTTGCACAGCAAGCATATTGGGAGTTATAACGTCTCCCCTGCACGCTGTCCTTCCGAGGTCCCATACCACCATGGCACAGACCTGTCGCCCTGTCTGCTCCACAGGCTGAGGCAGGAGGGTCTCAAGTCCGAGCCCAGACTTTGCAAAGCAACTTGGCAAAACCAGGCCTGGAAAACTAAAAAAGGAGCCGGCTGCCGCCCCGTGGACG
Organism: Dasyprocta punctata; assembly: GCA_004363535.1. Classification (NCBI taxonomy): domain Eukaryota; kingdom Metazoa; phylum Chordata; class Mammalia; order Rodentia; family Dasyproctidae; genus Dasyprocta; species Dasyprocta punctata. The sequence continues at coordinate 2,049 of RJWM01017509.1, read as the reverse complement.
CGCACGTGTGCGGAGTGCGTGGGGTGCGCGGGGCGCCTGGGAAGGGGGAATCAATCATAACCGTGTCATGCCTGCCGCTGTACAAACAAGGAAACGGGGGCCCAGCGAGGGGGCCCCAGACTTTCCTAAGATCACAGGGGCTGACGGTGTCCCAGCTCGGCTTCCCCACGCGGGAATAGCGTGGACCCTACCCCTCTCCGCCGCGTCTGTGTGCACCCGGCCTCGGGGCTCCTTTTGGCCAAAGAGAGAAACTGAGGCTAAGAACAGGAGCGCAGACCGGGGTCCTTTCTGGGGCTCGAAGCCGGAGCGGGGTGTCCGTCTCCACCTCTGCGCCGAGCTGCTCAGCTGTGCCCCCCACAGCCTTGCCCTGCGACCCCCGGAGCGCCCTGTTCCTCCCGCGCAGCTGGTGCCTGTGATCAAGGCCGCAGCTGGGCCAGAGGACGCGAGCTGTGGCCTCCAGGGCTGGCCAAGGCCTCCCCAGCTGTGCCTGCGCCCCCAGCTGCGGTCCCAGCACATTCCTCCCAGCCTCCCCACAGCCCAAGTCCAGCCCCAAAGCATCAACTGCCATCCAACACCTTTATTCACTCAACAAACACACCCTGAGCCCCCTCCGTGGCCACCCAGGCCTCAGCCCAGCCCCCGAGGAGCCCTCGCATCACGGGGACAGCCCTAGGGCCTGGGCTGAGTGGGAGGCACAGCAGGAATAGGGGCACACAAGGGAAAACTGTAAGGGCACCACAGCTGGAGCTTTGAGGGATGAGTAAGAGTCTTCCAGGGTGCTGGTGAGGTCACTGCCCCGTGAGGGGTCTTCATGAGGCCCAAGGTCACATCGCTGGGGCCAGAGACAATGCAGACATCGCCTTAGGGATGTAGAGAGGACACAGTCCTCCCTTGGGACCGCCCATCGGGGCGGAGGAGAGCGGGTCACGCATCCGGCCACTACCCCCGGCTTCCGCTCCACAGCGCCTCCAGCTGGGGGCCCAGGGCGCTGAAGGTCGGCCGGTCCTGGGGGCTGGGGGCCCAGCAGCGGCTCATGAGCTCGTGGACCTGGGCAGGAGACAGCGGGTCAGACCTGAGGAGTCCGAGTCCAGCCCTCAGCTCCGGAACCTCCCACGGCTCCCTGCTGCCCCTGCACGACCACGAGCGGACTCGTCTCGGTCCTGCACCTCCCCGCGCTCAGAGCCCTCCTCACCCCCACCGCACCCCCTCATTTTCATTTCCCCCGTTCACGCGTCCCAAGGTTTCGGGGGTTGTTTTGCACCTCCGCTCTTTCAATTCTTTATTTTAAGACAGGGTCCCGCTAAGCTGCCCTGGCTGTCAGCAGCTTGTGAATCTGCAATCCTCCTGCCTCAGCCTCCCAAGTAGCTGGATGTCAGTGAGCTCATGCCTGGCTCATGCCTCACACATCAGTATCTCCGGGTACAGGGAAAGTGGGTCCGAAGGGTCCCCAGGCCCAGGACAGGGCCTGGCACACAGCTGGCACTTAGTAACCCTCAGTGGCCTCGGTGAAGGGTTTTTTGTTTGGTTGATTGGTTTTTGGTGTTTCTGAGACAGGGCCTCACTATGTAGCCCAGACGGCCCTCAGACTCCCAGCGATCCTCCTGCCTCAGCCTCTCCAGTGCTGAGATGACAGGTGACGCCTGGCCTGAGTGCATAAATTTATGAATGACCAACAGCCTACCAGACGCTGACTCCGGAGCCACAGGAGTCACAGATGTGAACCCTAAAATCGCCCATACTTGCGGGGTCCCCAGTGGCCCTGACTAGTCCGCGCCCCTCACACCGGTTAGGAGCGAGGCCGGCACGCACGGGGGTCAGCAGCCTCACCCCACAAGCTCCTGCCCAGCTGCCAGTCTAAGACAAGCACTGCCCAGGGGCCGAGACCCTCATGCAGATGGGGAAACTGAGGCAGGCAGGTGCGCTCACCTGGGTGGGGCAGGCGGCAGGTGCGGGCAGCCTGCGACCCTCAGTGAGCAGCTCCAGCAGGCGGCACAGGGCGGGGGCGTCGCGCTCACAGGCCATCATGCGCAGGAACTCCTGGGGGACAGC
>RJWM01017508.1:0-42831 GCA_004363535.1 Dasyprocta punctata | reverse complement strand
TTTTAATGCCTTGGACCAGAAGCATTTAGGATTTGAGTTTTTTGTTTTTTATTTTTTAATTTTGGGATATTTGCATATACATAATGAAATATCTTACGAATGGGACCCAAGGCTAAACACATAGCCACTTTCTGTTTGATGTATACTTTATACACACAGCCTGAAGGTACTGTAATTTATACAGTATTGTACAAGCATCGTGACTGACTTGTCACATGAGGTCAGGAGTGGAGTTTCCCATTTGAGGTGTCATGTTGGTGCTCAGATTGGATCATTTTGCATTTTTTAATTAAGGATGCTCAACCTGTATCAACAGACTATTGTTCTGGTTACTTTTCTCTTGTTGCTGGGATAAAATACCCAACACTCAAAATGAAGGAAGGAAAGGTTTATTTAGCTCAGTGTAGAGGTTTCAGTCCATAATCAGCTGGCTCCAAGACAGGGTGGCATGGCAGGGGGGTGGTGGAAGCAGCCGGCAAAAGCAGCCAGAGCCAAAGGAGGGAAGAGCAAGCTTCTTTTCTTTCCTTATATTGTGTGCAGGCTACCCCTGAGCCCCAAGGGCAGATATAGCACTCACAAAATCTCTGTGTTCTCTTGCATAGGATGAGGATATTTATAAAGTAAGGATCCTGGCTGCCTGCTAACTCTTAGTTAAACTTCTAAAGTTGACGCAATATATCAACTATAACCACCCCTTGTCAACTTGGCAGCCAGACATACTTCTTTAAACCAGTTTCCAGATATAAGACATGCTTCTTAGCCGGGCGTGGTGGCGCACGCCTTTAATCCCAGCACTCGGGAGGCTGAGGTAGGAGGAGCATTGTGAGTTCGAGGCCAGCTTGGGCTACAACGTGAGCACAAGGCCAGCCTGAGCTACACAGTGCGACCCTGCCTGAAAAAACCAGGGCTGGGAGTTTGGCTCAGTGACTTAAGCACCTGTCTGGCAGGCGCGAGGTCATGAGTTCAAGCCCTGGTGCCGCAAAAAAAAAAAAAAGACATGCTTCTTATTAACATTTCACAACTTGAACATTATAACACAGGTTAACAATTCTTAAGAACCAGCATTAGAGTCTGCCTTCCAGGGAACTGCATGACTGGCACGGACCTCAGGAAGGGAAAGAGGTGGCCTCTTGAGAACCCGTCCCGCTGGGTCAGAGTGGCTCCAACCAGAAGACAATGAGTCTGCCTTCCAGGGGACTGTGTGACTGGTGCAGATTCCAGGAAGAGAAACATGCACCTCCTGTACACCTACCAGCACATGGGCTAAGAATTAAGGAAACCCCCACCCCCTGCCCAGTAAAGCAACCTGCTGGTTCGGATAGCGACTAAGGTACATAAAGCAACTAAATGCTAGTATTGTTTCGTTGATTTTGCAGGCCTGAGGCTGGCAGCCTGAGCATTTCTTTGGAAGATGACAGTAGGCAATGTAGCAAATATGGGGGATTCCCTTCTGTTTTGTCTTTGAGGCCCAATATTGTTCTCATTGTTTTGCTTTATTCTGATTAATTTATTTTTGCTTCATATTATGTTTTTATTGGTTTTATTGTGTTTTGCTTTTGGTTTAATTTTACTATACCTGTTGGAATGGTCAACTATTCTGAAAATAACAAGATATACTATAGTAGCTATTATTTTCATAGTATCTTTCTTTGAAGTTCTGTACCAGTACTACTGCTTTATTTTGATTGACTTTGTTCTGTTATGTTTTATTGGATTTTACTATCTTTAAAATAAAATAAAAAAAGAACCAGCATTAAGTCTACCAACATTATATTACATTAGAAACATAACATTTTGTCCTTGGCTCCCCCAAAGACTCATGACACACCTTTATGCAAAAGACATTTAGTCCATCTGCAAGAGTTGCCAGAGTTCTAACAGTTTCAGCATTGCTGAAAAGTTCAAGTCCCAAGTCTCCTCCCAGATGTAAGGAAAATCTTAGTGGCAAACCCCTGTACAAATGAAAACAAAGTTAAACACTTCCAACATGCAATGGCACAAGATAAACATTCCCATTCCAAAAGTTACAAGTGGGGATACAAAGCATTGGGACCAAAACAAGTCCAAAATCCAGCAGGGCAAATGTTAAGTCCTGCAACTCCATGTGCACCATTCAAAGCCATATGTGGCAAGTGGGGATACACTTCTCTCTTGGGCTGACTTTGCTCCCTCCTTGCAGGTTTACTTAGATGATCTGCCTTCTTGGCTTTTCCAAACTTCTGAGGCCTCCACTGCACCTTTGGCTTCACATTCAAATCTTCACATATTACTGCTCTACTAGCTGTTTAGCATAGAGCAAGTGACTGATGCCCATAAGAAGTCTGAATTGCACAGCAAAGGCCATATGTGGCAAATTGTGAGCTACAAAGGGCTTGTGTAACTGTACCCCCGTGGCACTTCTGGTGGTTACCAATCCCACAGCTTCTCTCTTGGGCTGACTTAGCTCCCTCCTTGCAGGTTTCCTTAGATGATCTGCCTTCTTGGCTTTTCCAAACTTCTGAGGCCTCCACTGCACCTTAGGCTTCACACTCAAATCTTCACATATTACCCTCTCAGGGACACACTGCCTGGCCTTTCAGGTCTTCTGAAATCAAGGTGGAAGCCGTTTAAACTTCAGAACTCTTGCATTCTGTATACACCTAAAACCAGCACCACATGGATGATGCCACAGTCTGCTGTCAGTTGGAGCAGTAGCCAGGTTTTTCTCTCTCTTGGCTGTAGAGATCTCGTGCCTGGAGGGCTGAGCACACTGTGAGGAACAAGCTGTCTATGCCACATGGTGTGGTCACTGCCGCCACTGTGGAATATGGTGCTCTGCAACTTTTGCCTCAAACCAAAGTCTTTTGCTTTTGCAGTTTTGAGGCTGCACAGTTCTGAGACTTGCTGCTTTTTGTGATGCTTTCAGGCATCTTTTCTATTCTCCTGTTCCTTCTCAACAATTGAGATTTCCCCAGCTCTATCTTTGCAGTCCGCAGCTTTATTGGAGCTTCCTTTCTGGCTGAACTCACAACACTTTAAATCACCCTTTGGGCTATTTGCTCTTGATTCTCAACATAGATCTGATTAAAAACCTCCAACAGTAGCCACGCCACAGCCTTGACATTTGACAGCCTTGAAATTTCTTCTGCCAGGTTAATTAGTCCACTGCCCTTAATCTCAGTCTTAGGCAAAGTCTTTGGACACGAGCAAAATGCAGACAAACTTTTTGCCAAGCCATAACATATATCATCTGGAGTCCAGTAGCCAATGCAGTCCTTTCTAGCAGAAACCTCCCAAGCCTACTCTTTACTGGCAGGATTTCTGTCAACCTTCTGGTTGTCTGAGCTCTAATCAGAATCTTCTATACACAACAGCCTAAGGCTTTCCAGCTCTATGCTTACAGGCAACATTTCCAAACCTTTCCAGATTCTTCCCACAAGCCATTTCCAAAGGCTCTTGAACCACATGGTCAAGTATAATCACAGCAGTGACCCCACTCCTGGTATCAAATTCTGTTTTGGTTCCTTTTCTCTCATTTCTGGAACAAAATAACTGACACCCAAAATGAAGGAAGGAAACATTTATTTAGCTCACTGTTTGTGGAGGTTTTAGTCTATAATCAGCTGGCTCCAAGACAGGGTGGCAGGGTGCTGGAGCAGTACTTCAAAGCAGCATTCAGCAAAAGCAGCCAGAGCCAAAGGGAGAAAGAGTAAGCCTCTTTTCCTTCCTTATTGCATGCAGGCCACTCCCCACCACCCAGAGTAGATGTAGCACTCACAAAATCTCTGTGTCCTCCTCTTGCACAGGATGAGGATATTTACAAAGTAAGGATCCTGGCTCCCTGCTGAATCTCTTAAACTTCCGAACTTCTCAAATTGACACAATGTATCAACCATAACAACTATTTAGCTAAATTGATGATAGTTACAAAATACAAGATATTGACAGGCCAGGAGTGGTGGCACACACCTTTAATCCCAGCACTCGGGAGGCTGAGGCAGGAGGATCATTGTAAGTGTAACACCAGCCTGGGCTATAAAGTGAGCTTAAGGCCAGCCTGAACTGCATAGTGAGACCCTGTCTCAAAAAATAGGGCTGGGGATTTAGCTCAGTGGCATAAGCACCTGCTTGGCAGGCATGAGGTTGTGAGTTCGATCCCTGGTACCAAAAAAACCAAACAACAACAACAACAACAACAACAAAAAAAAAAAAAAACAGAGAATTGGAACTAAGATGTATAGTAGTAGGTGTTAGATATGTTATTTTTACTGTTTCGTTAAATTCATACATTAGCCCAAATATGTATTTACAGTTACTGTTTTTCTGCAGAAGAGGAAATTGAGGCTGGTAGAGTGAGTTGCTTAGGTGCTTGGCTCCTAAGTGGAAAATTGATACCTGGCTCAGACTAGTTCCAGAACCTTTTCCTTTAACATATTCTAAAATTTTGTTCAATGAAGTTGCACCCACACAAAAGTGCTTTATTCTTAAAATAAATATGTTACATTCACTTGTATTTCTGAGGTTGTTTACTCTTTCAATGCTTTTTTACTGGAGGTTTTTTAGGCAGACCACCATGGTATGTTTTGTTACAGATTTTATATTAATCATAGGGAAAGGGAGGTGCTCTTGTTATAGGATTTAAGTGAATTTGGGATTCTTGCTGCTATTTGCTATGTGAGAGTGTAGATACATGCCTATTGTTTTCTAGGTCAAAGCTTTCATGAAATGGACTATTCATTTGAGGAGTTTCTATGGTATATTAGGCCATCAACTTAAGGGACAGGGCTCTGACAGTTCTATTCCTCAGATTCTTAACACTGCTGCACTAACTGGATGACAGTCCAGAGTCTATAACTGGATGGATATATGGTTGTCATCAGCTACAAGGCACTATGGGGGCCCTTCTCCAGAGCTGAATTCAGTTTGGAAGTCTTTCAATTAGCACATCTTAAATAATTTTTAAACAAGTAACTAATCCTAATGTGACTACTGTATTCCATAGCATAAATCTTAAACTATAGTGTTAGTACTTATTATGTAATTAGGGATGAATGAATTGTGCTTCATTTGGGGTTTGTAAAGTACCTCAAGCTATTTTTCAAGCATTTTGAAATATATTTTGTAATATTTCTCAAACATGCTTTACCAAACAAATTTTCTTTAATTTTTAAACCCTTGTGTATTTTTAGAGAAATTTAATCCGTATGTTTCTGATTCATTTGCACTTAACTCATTAAAATTGTTTTTTAAGAACAATTGGTTTCCAAGAAGTTTAAAGAGCCCTTCTTAGGAGTTCTGTAAACTTATAAAAGCTTTTTCCTCAGTCAAAATGTTCTTCAAGATAAATAAATGTGGATAGAATGTTTTATTTGGTTTATAATATAAAGTCCATGTTTCAAAAATCTAAGCTAGCCCTGAACTTAGGTTGATAAATTATTCTGCTTTTACTGTGAGAACTCACTTTATTTGTTGCTTTTCAAATGTCAGCAAAGGGCTCTTAAGAACTGTGCTGTCTCAAGAACAGAGCATTGACACTATGCTGTCTTCCCAAATTCATAACAGAGGTGAGCTGATGAAACATCAGACTGACACTCAGCTGGTTATCGGGGCTCTATCAATGCTGAGCTCATATACATACATGTTTTTCATACACATTGATAGGTACATGAAAATGTTTAAATTATTATAATTTAGCTTTTTTGTATATGTTGAATATCTCTTACCTGAAATGCTTAGGTCTAGAAGTGTTTCAGATTTCAGGGTATTTAAAAAAAATTTGCATATATCTTACCAGTTTAGCATCCTCAATCTGAAACTCTTGGAATTCAAAATAACTGCAAAACCTGAAACTTTTTTGAGCATCATGTTGGTGCTCAAAAAGTTTTAGATTTTGAATGTTCACATTAGGTGTGTCATACTATTCTTACAAATTTTAATAAGACAATAATGTATTCTGATGTCATAGTTTATTGTGAAGTTGCTGTGATTATTCTTCTCTCTTTTCAGAAATGTTTTTCACCTGAGATTTAGTTCAGCAGGTTTCTGTTACCAGGCAGTAGGTTTTTGGAGACTAGCTTTGTGTATAGCTCTAATTGAACAGGTTAATGGCATGAAATCTTAGAAAAAGAAAGGTCATTGCAGTGAAAGTTAAAGGAAACATGTTGACAACTAATTGGATCGAATGCCATAAACCACAATGACTCTGGGAAAGATTTGCAGAAACGTAGCAACAGAAGTGAGGAGTTTGCTCAAGGCAACGAGAAACTGCCTTCAGGAATACGCTAAGAGAAGGGTTGTTTTCTTCCGTCCTCCATAGGGAGTTGTGTGAAATACATATTTGTTGATCACAAGAAATAACCTTCTGTCCCTACATTCGATGGAAAACTTCATTTTTTTACTACATTTTTCAGTAAAAACATGTTTTCTGTATTTTCCAAAGTAAACTAGTTTCTTATATATTTCATTAGTTTGTGCCATAGATGAACTCTTACTATTTTAGGAAAAAAATGGATGATAGATAAATATATTTTTTGATAAATTTAAGAATTAACACTTAAAATTTTCTTTAGTCAAACCACAATGCAAACATTTCACATTGAGAGAGACTTTTGCCTTTTACCTTGCGTTTTCCCTCTCTTTTGTATGATGTTTTTTCTTTACAGACAAAGTACAGGTTTTAAATAGAGATTTTAAAAGGGAGTATTTATAGAAATCAACCCAATACCTACCCTTCCTTCTTCCTCCCAGCAGCCCCTAGGCTGAGAGCCTGATGGGTTTTGAGACCCTTCCATTTGGCCGTGGCACTGGTCTTTGTCACTCACCTAGGACATATCTCCCAAGCTTTGCCAGTACTGTTCCAGCAGTGTCTGTGGCCACACTGTCACTATGTTGCTAGTTGACAGAATATTTGTAATTGACACTAGTATTTATATGTAGCTTCTAAAAATCATCACAAGATATAGAAATTTTGAAGACTAGAAAGCACTAAAAAGTAATTTTCTTGGTATAAAAATCCTTCCAAAAATTGTGAATAATATTTGTATCAAGAGCCATGAGATTAAATACATTTCATTATTTTGTAAAGTCTTGGGATAACAATTTTGGGGCAGTGGTTTACTCCAGTGCTTATACTCGCTGACAATGATAGCTAAAGAAAAGTTACTTTATAAACACTTATAGGTTTGAGTGGAAGAAAGAAATTGTTGATTGCAGTTGTAAGCCATGAGTTTTATTTTGTTTAATTGTATCTTTGTGTTGGGAACATTCAAACCCTGTCTATTTTGAAGTGCTCAATTATTTGTCCACTAGTTACCTACTGTGCTGTGTGGAATCTTAGGAGGTATTCTTCCTATCCACATGCACCCATGTGCCTGTGAACCACCCATCCTCTCTCCATCCCTCCTTCCCCACATCTTGATTGGGTTCTGGTAACCACTATGTATTTTATTCTCTACTTCTATGAGATCAGCTTTTTAATGTGCTTCATTTTTAATCATGTCCACTAATTATGCAAAAGTTTTTGTTTAACTTTGTTAATTTTACATTTTCCTTGATGTCAGTCTGTTTTTGTAAATTAATTGGTAGGTTGCATTTCATACCAATAGTTCAAAAACCCACTGAACCTCTTCCTTTGGAAGATTTTTAAACAGGAAAATTGTTTCAAGTTTTAAGTTGCACATATTAGTTTATAAGAGACTCAGTGTTTTGGGCAACAAAATCTTGTAACAATGGAAACATTTCTCAACATCAGTTTTTTTCCACATAATGGATTTATTTCAACCAGAATTTTCTCAGACATTTGTTAAAAATAAAGTAGATAATTGAAAGTAAACATTCGATTTTACATAGATATGTATGTGCATTTATACACACAGCTAAAGTTTAATAAGATAATCTTTGTCTTTACCACATGTAATGCACTCTGATATTTTCCCATTAATTTCATTTTGTAGAATTGCTGGACCTGAGCCAGGAAATTGATTTCATTACTGGCTGGCAGCTTTCGATTTTAAGCCGGGTACAGCCCTGACCCTCGGTTCATCTGTGCTGATTCCTTGATGACCTACTTTTCAAGTAGGCTGATGAGCAGAGGTGGCCCATCCCGGTTTCCTGAGCACCCAAGGGCCTGTCTTTCACCATGTTGTTCCTCAGGAGTTGTCAGGAGTATTCTGATTGCTTGATCCTCACTGTCAAGTTCTAAAAGTGAAGCACTGGGTATCTGCCCTCTGCCAACCTCCCTTCTTGACCCATATACCCAGGAATTCCACCTTGTCATCCCACTCATTTCCTGATTTGGCACCCCGTATTTATAAACATGATAGTCCTTGAGTGACGCAGGAAACATTTAATTCCTGTTGAATTTTCATTTTTCCCCACTCTTAAAATAATCCCTGGTTTCTAGATACGATAGGAATAGATCATTTTCAATTTCTTCATTAAAAGAAAAAAGCTACCAGAGATTCTTGTGCGAAAATCCACAGGTTTCTGCATCTTAACATCCCTTGTGGAGGGAGCAGGTCACTGACTGCCGTGCTGGTATAGAACACTTAGATAGCTGGCGTCGCACTGAGGCAGCATAGCTGCTTGCTGGCTCCCTCTGATCATGGGGAAGGACAGAGCTCTGCAGTGACACGGGCCTGGAATCATGTCAGGGAACCCCGGGCATAGAGCAGAGACCCTTGATTACTGAGGAAGCTGCTGGTGACAGACAGGAAGGAAGGTACTGAGCTCCCAAATGAATGGAATCCCCACGAGTTCTGCTGTGACCCAGTGATGGAGGTTGGGGGGCCACAACATCTTTCCTGCTCTTTGGCTCAATACCTATGTATTAATTACTTAAAAAAAAGAATCTGTTTGTTGGGTAATGAGTGTAACTTTGGTCCTGTGAGAATTTAGGAGTCAGAAACTCAGATTCTAGCCCCAGCTCCACTGCTTCCCAGCTGTGAGACTCTGGGCAATTTACTCATCCTCTCTGTACCTGTGTTACCTCACCTAACAACGGAGATGATACCAGTAAGATTGGAGAGATAAAAGTGCTATTTCATATACAAAGAAATTGAATGGGATGAATGCTATGTGCCTCAGCAAGCAGGGTAGCTCACGGGCAAGCACCCTTGATGAGTGACTGCACAAATCCTAACAATTGTACTTCATATTCTAAAGCCTCTTACGTGTGAGGCCAGTGTAATTTAGACATGAGTTACATTTGTTGCATCTTAAATTGTGTAAGTCCCCAAGGTGGAGAACTTTTTGTAGTACTGCCAGCCTTGCAGAGAGTAAGTGACACCAGGGGTAGTACTGCTGGTGGGAAAGAACGGCCCTCCCCAGATGCATAGCATTCCCACCTTGACCTTGGCAGTGAGAAGACAGATCAGGGTAACAATAATAGTATTGTTCTTGGAGTGAGTTGGAAAAATTAAATGAAGTACTGAAGCCAAAGTGCTTATCAGTTTCTGGCACCATAATGACCCCTAGATAACTGTTAGCTGCAGTGATATGCTGGAGCTGGTGTGGGCCAGGCTTTCCTAGAGCCAGTTTTTGGATATTATACTTTGAGGCTTTCGATTGTGGGTAGCTTGAAATTAGTGATGCACTATGGAAACCAGCCAACACTGAAAGGCATGGCTCTCTGCATCCACCCCCGCCCCAGAGAGCTCATTTACCAGCATGCCATTGCCTAGCCGTTTTCTGGATGCCTCTCCCAGCTCCCTGTTACTCCTCTGAAGCACGCAGATGTAATGACAAGTAAGACTCCCAGTCCTTGCCAGTCTTACTGCATGGGGTCAGTTTGACTGTCAGCCATTTTTGACTCAGGGGGCCAATGATTATTTTGGCATCTGCCATAATTAGGGACCACTGTTTTCTCTTGACCAGACTATATCCTGATGCTTTCATTGCAGTGTTGCAGGAATCTTTGGACACCAGGAGTAGACCACAGTGCTCACTCCCCTGTCATTCCTGACAGATACAATCTGAGCTACATCTAGGCTATACCCATACTGCTTTCAGCCAAACCTAGGGTCCTGCAGTTGCCGAAAGGGATCTGAACTCCACCATTGGCATGGCCTGCACTAGAGACACTTGCACACGGATGTGTTTTCCTGAGTGCTTATAAGAGCTAGTTAACTCCTCTCCCCGCAAAGATAGTGGAGACAGGAGGAAGGGCATTCTGTGCTCACCTATTTTAATACTTCCCATGGACAAAAACCTGGAGATTTTGATGGTAGCAGACAGTAAGAAGTCTTTTGCTTTGCATAGCACATTTCTCCCAATTTTCAGTAGAAACTGAAAAGCAAATGTAATTTCTCAAAGTACCTGACACCCAAAATTAAAGGAGAAAATTTTATTTAGCTCAGAGTTTGTAGAAGTTTCATTTCATAGTTGGCTGACTTCAAGGCAGAGTGGCATTGCAGAGGAGAAACAGTTCATGGTGGGCAGAAGGCAGCAAAATAGTGAAGAAGCAAAAGAGCAAGCCACAGGTGATGAAGCAGCAACTGTCTTTTTGTTGCTTATTTCCTATCCAGGCTACCCACCCTTTAAGTGGGTAGCACTCACACCTGGGGTGGGTACCCTTCATCCTAGCACTGTACCGTGAATCAATCCCAGCATCACTTTCTTAATAACTCCAGCGTCACACACCCTAGATACAACCATCTCTGTAAAGCCCTACCTATAACCACATGAGGCTTTGGTGCTGGTGGTGGTGGGGGACATTTAGGTGCAAGTCATAACAATAGTAACAGCTGTGATTTATAGCATTCTCTCTTGGACTATGAGCCCAGGGGTGCCGCCCTGGTCCTCTGAGGAATTTGTGTTGATTTCCTGATGACCCATTTTGGAAGTAGGCTAGAGCTGTGATGATCCATGCCTCCTTTCCTGGTACCCATGACCTGCTCTTCACCGTTCTGTATCTGACTGGTTGTCAGGAGTACATTTATCACTTGAACTTTGCTGGAAAATACAAAGATGGTCAACTTGCAATTTTAAAAACTCCCATCTGTCTTCCTGGCTGCAGGTATAATACATATTCTTTAGAGAGGATCTCACAGATCTGTGTGCCTAGCTTAAGAATCACAGACAACTCAGGAGGCTGAGGTAGGTGGAGTGTTGTGAGTTCGAGGCCGGCTTGGACTACAATGTGAGCAAGGCTGGCCTGAACTACATGGTGCGACCCTGCCTCAAAAAAAATAGGGCTGGGAGTTTGGTTCAGTGGCTTAAGTGCCTGCTTGGCAGGTGCGAGGTTAGTTTGATCCCAGGTAACACAAAAGAATCACAGACTAGAGTTATAGTTTGTTACTCCTATTTTGTTTTTACAAGAAAGAAAAAGCATTGCATGATGTCAGAGGGTCTCGAGTTCCATAAAGGGAATTTTCCCAAGATCCCATAAATTTCCATGTAATTCGTAGAGTATTAGACAAGGAGGGTGTCTGGAGAGTCCAGCCAGGACTGACTTTTGCATCTATCCTAATTGAACCTTGTACATATACTTACAAAGTTCTATTATTTCCACCTATATAAAAATAGTTCAACTTACTGAACATACAAGAGACTTGAGGCACAGCTCATGCCTTCAGGGAACTCAGGTCCTGGGAGAGAGAGCTGTGAAAGAATCATGGAAAGTTAGATGTAGCCAGAGCACCCAGGACATGACTGCGAAGTAGCCTGGAAGAAAAGGAAAAAGCAGGCTTTACAGAGGGTGACTTTGGCCGTGTTCTAAAGGGAGCAGAGGCGTTTACTTGGTAGCAAAGGAGGGAATCAGTCCAGAGACAGATATCTTGTCTTATCTGGTCATTGAATTAGAGCTGTATTGTCCTTGGCACAGCTGTTACTCCACTAGCTGCTACCTGGAGAGCCTTTCTCATTATGGCTGCCTCCATGGTCTTTTTAGGCTTGTTGGTGTTTGAACAGGCAGTGTGGATCTATACTCATACATGGAAATCTCTGTTTTTCACCATGCCCTGTAAGTAAAACAGTCTCCAAGAAATATTCATGGTATGATATTGGCAAAGTCCAGGTTTGAAATCAGTTCCTAAGCCAGAAGCCCAGAGAAAATTCCAATTTGCCACCCACAAAATACAAAACTTCATTTCCTTTTATGCTTGTGGAGCTTCAAAGAAGCTTTTTGTGATGACCAGTTGTGGAGTCTCTGACAAACTGCTCGCTGTCTTTTGAGGGACCGTGGCTGTCAGGGTACCATGGCCACAGGGTGCTCTCAGCAGCATAATTTTTACTTGCTGTGAATGATGATACTGCTCCATAGCCTCAGTATCTTTTCAGTGCTACAAAATTGCCCTCCATTTTTCCAGGTCTACATGCAGTCTGTTTGCCCATCTCAGAACTGTCCACAGGAGGGAATTTTTCCACTTGTGAACCAAGGCCACTTTGAAAATCAAAAGGCACTCCCTAATTTGCAGTTGTATATTAAATTCACACATTTCAGACTGAAATTCACACAATCTATTTTGCATTACTCATACTTAATAGTAATTTCTTTTGGCTATTGCCCTCAGGTTCTGTAAGAATGAAAAAAAAAAAAAACCAGATTGGAGCCCTTAATTTTTTACTTTGTTCACAGATTGTAAATCAAATTAGTTCTCTGGATTTTTTTTCTCTTAAAGTAATATGCACAATGCTTGCTGCAAACAAAGACTGCTAAGTGAGGGCAGGTTTGCCTATAACCATGTGTATCTGAAATTACATTGCCAATTCACTTGGAAAAGTCATTTTTTTCACCCCAATTTGCTGCATCAAGTTGATGTATGCCCATAGTAGATACAGTATGCACTTGTGGAATGGTGAGAAAAATTATTTCTGGATTAAGTAATGCTTTCAGATTCATCTATTCAGATGAATTCCTTCTAGAGCTGGAAGGGACTTTACAGATCGTAGAATCCAGTATTTCTTAGACTAAGCTAGAGAATCCCTTTATTATATGAGAAATGTTTAAAATATTGAACCTTCATTAGATGAGCAACCACGGAAAAGACAAGCACAATCTGGCCCTTGAGTATGACCTCTGAATGCACAACCACTGAGATTCTTCCAAGGTCATGAGACCTGGCTCCAGGGATAAGATCAAAGTTTGTAGCCCTGGGAGATTCAGCAGTTCGGGAGTGACCTGGAGCTCTGGATGATGAGTTTGGATTTTCTTCACCTAATCAGACTCCAACTGGAGATACGGGGGACTGTGGACAAAGCCATCACACCTGCTCCAAGTGCCTTGTGGGAGCAAGGGCTGATGCCAAATATTTGAATGTGTGTATTTCTGGTGTCGGTGGTTTCATGGGGATTGCAAGGTTTTTACTGCCAGGAATTTCCCTTCTAAAGGACTGTGTCAGTCAAGCTACACTTGTCATTCTTTGGGTATCTATCGGTAGAAGGTGATGGATTAGTTGACTTTCTCAAGACTAAAGTACTGAAATAACCTCACGATTTCAGTGGCTTACAAAATAACAAAGGTGCGTTTCTTGTTCACATATACGTGCACCATTTGATAATCAGCTTTGGCCATGCATCTGCTGTGTGTATCATCTCATGTTGAGACTGCAATGCCTCAGTATCTCATGTTTCCATGACACAGGGGAAAGAGCAGGAGAGCTCATAAACATAGGACTCTTAAAACCATTTCACTCACATCCCATTGGCCCTAACAAGTTGTATGACCATACCCATTGTGGTTAGAACTAGGAAATGTCATTCTCTGCATAGGGTATCCCATGGCATGGGTGGATGTACAGTCTTCTACCAGGGAGGAAGGTCAAATATTTGAAGCAGGAGAGGCCTCCACTACCTGCACACCATACCCCTCATTCAGCATGCTAGCGCTTTTTTGTGTGTGTGACTTCAGTGAGATTCTGTATTCTTAATGTTCATGTTGTTTTATTTGGGGGTTTTAGAATTGGAAAGTCTGAAAGCTCTAGAGTCAGGTGATATTAGGAGATCTTGTCTAGTGCTCTTGAGTTTCTAGTAGGGGAGCTGAAGTCCAGTAAAGTGGTTGGGCCAAGATCACTCAGCAAGACTTCTCTCGTAATTTCTTCACCACATCAACTTCAGCCAATGTTAGAGAATTGTTCCTTTACAAACCGTGAAAGAAAGCACTTTGTTGTTCCTGAAACCACATGATTTTGAGAGATAGAGACATAAAACAGAACCTGAGGTGTCAGTTTCAGAATGAAAACTAGCTCCGTTTTCTATTCATTATTTTCTCAGCCCCATTTGTGGTAGAGGCAATTCATTTAAATTTATTATGTAGCATCAACACAACACCAAGAGTTGTTTCATACTCTAATAAGTCACAGTTCCATCAAAGGCAAATTGCATCTTTATTTCACAAATAGTCTGCTCTGTGTGCTGATTTGATTTAGAATATAAGCTGCATGTTTCCTTTCAGCCTTTGTGTGGGGGGAACAGTGGGTGGATGACTTAGTACTGGTGGTGTTAACGGGGTGAGAGCTATTCAGTGGGTGTTCCACAAGCTTCTAATGTTTTCATGGTGCTCCACTGATTAAAAAGATAGTAAAGCCCAGCACAGACTATGTGATGTGTGGATAACTTTATCCTATTGCTGACACTCCCAGCATTGCACATCTGGCCTTCAGAGATTTCAAATTCTGAGGTCAGTGACCCCTGAAAACAGGATAAAGTAGCTGGAAGGTACTGGAAGAGTTCCTAGGTGGAGGACTG
The DNA here is from genome assembly GCA_004363535.1 of Dasyprocta punctata. Lineage (NCBI taxonomy): Eukaryota > Metazoa > Chordata > Mammalia > Rodentia > Dasyproctidae > Dasyprocta > Dasyprocta punctata. The sequence goes on along the minus strand of RJWM01017508.1, from coordinate 28,170 downwards.
AGGTGGAGAGAAACAAGCAAACAGGAGCTACCATGGCTGTGGAAGGGGGTGTTGGTGGGGGAGACAAAAGTGTTTATTGCATGAGAAGCTTCCAGATACAAAGGAAAGTGAGTGGGGTGCTTGCCGTGTGCCTGAACTTACAGTGCAGGGAAGTTTGTGGGTGTCTTGGTTACTTTGTTCTCGCTGCTGAGACAGAATACCTGACACTCAAAATTAGGGAAGGAAAGGTTTATTTCTTACAGTTCTTGGAGGTTTCAGTCCATACTCAGCTGGCTGCAAGGCAGGGTGGTATGGCGGGGCAGCCATTCATGGCTGCTGCAAAACAGCAAGGAGTGAAAAACGCAAGAGAGAGGGAAGACGTGCCTTCTTCCCGCCCTTACTCTGTATGTTGGCTCCACCCCTGGGTGGGTGCAGCACTCACACCACCAATCCCAGTGCCAGACAACAAGCCAATCACGAATGCCAGACTCAGCCACGTCCATGCCATGATTACATGAGGCTTGGTGGGGCCACAGGACCACAAACCATAACAGTGGGCAAACACACCTTGATGAATGCATGAATCTTAACCATCATACTTCATACTCGAAAGCTTCTTACATCTTGGACCAATGTAGTTTAAATGTGTTTTTGCGTTTTTAGCATTTTAAACTATGTGAATCTTCAAAGTAGAGAACTTATGTAGGGTTGCCAGCCTGGCTGAGTGTCAAGTGGCACCATGAGCAGTGCTGTAAGTTGGAAAGAGCTGCTCTGGATGCACGTCATTCCCACCTTTACCTTGGCAGTGAAAAGAGAGAGCAGAAGGGAAGGACACAGCTAAAGGGAGTTCACTGAAAACTGATTCCTGGGGGATTTGAATCAATATCCCTGCTACGAACTGCATAGAAAGTCTGCTTTCCTTTTATGGTTTGGTTTAGTAGATGAAAACACTTATTGTTCAAGTTAGTTTCTTTAAAATATCAGAATTAGTTTTCCAAGGGAGCAATTCATTGTTTCCATTATTTCACAAAACTAAACAAATATTCTTTGACTGTTCTCCATGCTCAGATTCTTAGTATGTAAATTCAGCCACCTCCAGGGACTGGAGACCCTTGGACAAAGATATATTATAGTCCTTAGAATTGGTTTAAGGAAGCCATCTCTAGACTTCATCTTCCTTATGGCCCTAATTCCATCCTCTGTATCATTTCTTCTTTCTTCTATGGCCTCTCTTTACCCCCCAGGGAATTTTTCAATAAAATAAGGAAAATTATTTCAATAATGGTGACTGTCTTATTCCTATTTAATTAAATATATCACTATCACGTCTGTGCATATGATATTATTCTAAATTTTATTTAATACTAACAGTGAACTCTTGTTTGTATTACTCTGAGGTCATACCTGCTTTCTCACAAATTAACACAGCAAAGGAGAACAATTGTCTGGTAATATTTCTTTCTTGTTTGACAATTTGGCATCATGCAACAACCTAAATGTAAACCATAGGCCTGCAATTACCAGCATGGCCAGAGCCACAGACAGAGTGTTGGGTGGTAGCACTTTACATTTTGGCTATCAAAGTGATTGTGATTGTCCCAGCTTTCTACCAAGTAATTATATGTGTGACTGAGTCTGTGGATGGAAGAAAGACCTTTGCCAAGGCATCTGGTAACATCTCTAACGAGGACCTTGTGAACAATGTAGAGATGCGACCTGGATGAGAGTTCTGTGGTTCGTGACTACCTGAGTGATGACATCAAGGGATCAGTTATTTCACCTATTCTGGACCTGGAAGGGCTATGCTACAGGGCCCTTTCAGGACTTAGAGCCCTTACAGGGCTCTAAGTGTTTTAATCCAAGGTGAAGGCAAAGTTGTCAAATTTCCTGTTTTATGTATAGAATGTTTAAAACAATATAGAAAAAAGCTAAGAAGCACAGAAGGGAGAATTGAAATGAGCAAAATAAGATGTAAAGAAATGAAATAAGGTATGGAGAGATGTAAAAACCATACATGTGTCAATTGCCTGATGCTTAAAATGGGAGGTCTGGGGATAAAAGTCACTGTATGACAAAGGCCTGCTGTACTGTACTGTGTCACCTGAGGGACTACAGCTTCCCAGAAGTTGACCACGTGTTTCCCAGCAGACCTCTAGGCAGGCGGGTGAGCTGGGGTCTCCTGAGGGCTCTGATCATCTCACAGTGAGTGAGAGATACAGTGGGGCCCGCAGGAATCCACCATTCACAGCACTGTGCACCTGAGCCCAGCACTGCCCGCTATGCCTCCCATTCTGTTATTTGCGCATCTGTCCTAGCTCCTAAACTATCAACTTCTCTAGAGCAAGAAGCAACTTTTTAGCCGTGGTGGCACATGCCTGTCATTCCAACACTCTGGGATGCAGAAGCAGGAAGATCACAAGTTTGAATTCAGCCTGTACAACTTAAATGATGTAGCAAGATCCTGTTGTAAAATTAAAAAATATAAAGGGGTGGGTTGGGGGTGGGACTAGGGATGTAGCTCAGTGTGAAAGTCCTGGATTCATCCTCAGTGTAAAGGAGGAGAAAGAAGGGGGAAGAGGAGGAAGGGAAGGAGGAGGAGCAGGTAGAAGAGGAGAAGAAAGGACAGAGGAAGAGGGGAGGAGGAGGAAGAGAAGGAGGAGAATGGGGAAGAAGAAAGAGAAGGAGTAGGAGAGGAGGGAAGAAAGAGCGGAATGGAAAGGAGGAGGAAGAAAGAGGAATCTTTCAGCGCTGTCCGAGTTCCTGGGGCCTGCACAGGCCCAGCACGTAAATGCCCGGTGGGCAGGGACTGTGGTCCACATCGTTTACTCCGCTGCACCCACAGGACTGAGACACACGCTTGGCATAAGGGCGTCTCAGTGTATCTTTGCTGAAAGAACGACGGACTCACGGGGGTGCTCAGTGAGCCTCAGCCAGCCGCTGTGCGCCGCCGCACGTCCCGTCAGCGCGTCCCCACATAGCTGTGCTAAGGACGGCAGGAACCTCACATCTTTTACTTCCTTTTCCTTTTCCCTTTTTTATTCTGTTCCCATCCCTGACTGCAGTGTGGTTTTTGACAGCAAAGCCCAAATAGGGCAACTAAAATTTGGCGATCCTCTGTGAAGACGCATTCTAGACACAGAACGATTTATCCCCCTTTGAGCAGGAAAGTAGGCTGAGGTCAGATGGTCTGGGTTCGGATTCGGGCCGGGACAGGGATTTATGACGGGGGACAATCTCGTTTTCTTGTAGCCTTGTGTTTCTCATAAATGTGGATAAAACCCTCCAGCGCGTAGATACAGTATCTATAGCACAAAGTACAATCTTAATAAATGTCATTAGCATTATTTTTCCTCCACAGTATGGGATCAGATGAAAGGGATAGAGAGGGCAAAAACTCTCTAAGAAGATTCGAGCAAAAAGAAGTAGGGAATTGCCGAAGGCTGGCCTCGGAGGCGCGGTTCCTTTGTAGGTCGGGGCACCTGCCCTGTTAGACAAGCTCACTCCGCCCAGCCGCAGGACACAGGCGCTGGTCTCTATGGCAACGGCCCCGGAGCTGGCGATGCCGGCGCACCGCGCGTTCTCAGGTTGCTCCACCATATGGCGCTTCACATGTTTCATCCGGGAAACCCCTCTGCCTCTGCCTTGCCCTCTCTCTCCCGCTCGGGCACACACAACGCACAGGCGCCCAGCCCACCCGAACCGCAGCCACAGCAGCGCGGGGAGCCATACACAGTTCCAGACGCCGCTCAGTCAGGCAGAGGTGCAGAGCAGCACCTCTTGCTTCAAAGCGAGGCCTAGAAGAGGGGCACCCGGCAGACGCGTTCCCCACGTGCCGGGCCGAGGAGACCCACGCAGAACCCGCGGTCCCTGTGTCATTCATTCATCATGGGCCAGCACAGGATCTTGTCCTCGACCACCACTCACCTGGTGACACTTTGTAAAAGTGGCCTCAAAATTCACCCTAAATAGAAATGACCGTGAAAGGCTGTGCTTTGAACTCATTTGAAAGGAAAAGGAGTTTCTGGTAGGTATATATATATATATATATATATATAGAGAGAGAGAGAGAGAGAGAGAGAGAGAGAGAGAGAGACAGAGAGACAGAGAGACAGAGAGAGAGAGACAGAGAGAGAGAGAGAGAGAGAGAGAGAGGGAGAGAGACTGTAGTTTCCCTGACACCAGCAAAGAGCTATGGCTGCTGCCAGATTCCTTGCTCCTCCTCAGAAACAGATGCTTAGAAACTGTATGTTAAAAGAGATGTCAGAAGCAGGGAGCAAAAGTCACCATTCCTTGCAGCATATCAGAGTCTTCCTTTCCAGTGGGCACCTTACTGACCCGGTTTCTACACACTGCCTTTCCTGGAAGGCCCTGTGAATTACTACCCACACGCCCTGGCAAGCAGGAGTGCAACTGTAGTGTCTTGTGTGTTGGGCTTCATCACAGCCCTTTGAGGACAGTCTTTAGAAGCCACTGTTGGAAATATTAGGACTGAGGATTTAGAAGTGTTGGCCTGCTTAGGGTGCTGAGGGTGTTTTTAAAAGTGTCCTGAATAGTTTTCTGAGTCACAAATAATACTCACTGAATGCATCTGCCTGACTCAGGAAAGCAAGCTATGCTGTATGAAGATCGTACTTCATGTTTTGAATCTGGCTCTGTGTGAGGTTCCTGGGTTGTTACTTAATCATTTGTGGAAAAGGTATTATGTTGAAAGCATTACACATCTTTTCCTTCCAGGTCATAGCAGCCTTTGGCAAGCTCATTGGCTCTTTTTCTTAGCTCCTCCCCCACCCATCAGGGCCTGAGCTCATTGGCTCTTTTTCTTAGCTCCTTCCCCACCCATCAGGGCCTGAGGGAACTGCTTAGCAGGGCCTTCTAACCCCAAAGGGAGCTTTATATCCCTTGGTGAGTCTCTGACCTCCTCCGATGGATCAAGTGTAATCAGAACTCTAACACCAACCGGGATGAAGCAGCCCCATTTCTCCTCTGGCTCCTCCTTCTTGCAACTAAAAGACGCTTCCAACTTGACTCAACTAACATTAGAAGGCTCTGCAGAAAGGCAGAGAAGGAAGGCAACAGCCTCGACCCCAACTCTGCAGCAGGAAGCAGTGTGAGTCAGGCCTCACGCTCCATGTTCCTGGGCTCAGAGGGGCTCCGGTTTTCCCTCGGAGGCAGTGGGGTGGTGTGAGTTGATGTCCAGCTTTTGCTTGGAAGATATCCACTCAATTAAGCCATAATTCTAGCAATTCAAGAGACTGAATTGGGATAACGCAAACTCAAATGGGATAAACCCAAATGATGTTCAACTTACGCCAAGACATGTCATCATCAAAGTTTTAAAAGTTAAAGACAAAACAGAACAAAACAAAAGCAAAACAAAACAAAAAACAAACCCACAAACTTGTTTTTTTTTTCCCCACAAAATTTTTTATAAAAGGTAGCCAGAAAGAACTCATTTCTTACAGGGGAACTCCAATTCGAATGACAGTGGATTTCCCGTCAGAAAACATGAAGGTTGAGAGGAACTAGAACGTTTTTCAAATATTGAAAAAAAGCAAATCCCAAGCACAAATCCTATATTCAGTGGAAATATCCTTCCAAAATGAAGAAGATATAAAAACCTAATCACACACAGAAAAACTAAGAAAAGCTACTGTTAGCAAACCGATCTTTTAATAATGAGTAAAGAAAGTTCACTAGTTATAGATATGCCCTGTAAGTATTAATTTTAAAAAAGCAGAAGTGGCTGTATTACTATCTGATAAAGTAGACTTCAGAGCAGAGAAGATTCCTAGAGATAAGGAAAGGCATTTCATAGCGCCAAAGCCTCAAGCCGCCAAAAGACATAGGATAGGATGATAAAAGAAAACCACTGCCCTGGATTTTGTTTTGTTTGTTTAGTTTGCAGTACCAGGGATTAAACCCAGAGCTGCCCTACCACGGAACTGCATCCCCTTCTCTTTAGGGGGGACCTCCGAGGGGCTGTTAGCTATTCTGAGGACTAACAAGTGAGGTGTCCTCAGACACAGCAGGTGTTGACTGGCTCACTCTTGGCCTGCGGTGCGGTGGAGACTGACTTTTCAGTTCTTTGGGACTCACCGAGGGTCTCCCTTTGGGTCACTGGATCCTACATCTAGGAATAGGCCTCTCATTGCCCCGCAGTCGTCCTCCTGTGTCCTCTGAAGAAGCCTAGAGTGTCTTACATAAACAACCATCCGGCTTTCCTGAGAGCCATATGCAGATTAGGCCCCAGAGTGACCCTACCCACGAAGCCATACCCATAAATAATCTGAATGCTAAGATACACTGGGGTCAACCAGCGAACTATTTGATTAAGTAACGCATTGAAATGCAGTGAGAGGTCTCTCTTACGATGGGGATGTAAATCTGAGAGGAACAGGAATACATAGAAAGCTTTCCTGTTGGTGAGATTATGACACTTGGTGGTTGGCAAGGAAATTACTTACTCAGGAAATCTCCACAGAAACATTATGAGATCACTAGTACATTACTAATGATTTCGGGGCTTTTATTTTATGGTTTCGCTATTGCTCAGCACCCCACGTTTGCAGGCTGTGACATGACATGGCATTGGGTTTGCCTGTGAATTCAGCACATGCTGTGGGACAGGCGGGTGAGGCCAGAGCAAAGCTGGCTGTGGCTGCAGGGGGAGGTTTCCCGTCAGGGCCTTTGAGCAAAGTGCTGAGTCCTGGTCTCCCAGCCCAGTGGGACTGCAACACAGAGGTCCAGTCCAAATATTTCCTGACCACATTTTCCTAAGGAATCTATCCTGAGCCATCTTTCTGCAGTGCCATCTTTTCTCTGTTGCCCAGCCTTCAAACCTCTGCACACATTTTATCTTGACAGCCCCTAACTTCAGCCTTATCCTTATGGCCAGCCTCACCACATGGCTTTAGGCACTGGCATTAATTATACACTGGAGGGCACCCCTGGCCCCAGTCCATGTTTCTCCAAATGGAGTGCCTTGGTTTGAGCAAGTGTACCCAAAGACCCACGTATTAAAGGTTGGTCCTTAGCCTGTGGTGCTATTGGAAGATGGTAGAACCTTTAAGAGTTGGGACCTCTAGGGGTGTGCCTTTGATGAGGATACAGGGGGTCCAGCCCCTTCCTATCTGTCTTTGTTTTCTTCTATGAGGTGAGTAGCTTTGTTCTACCAGGAGCTCTTTCTATGATGTGCTGCCTCACCACAGGCCCAAAGGCAACAGGACCAAGTGACCATGGACTGAAACCTCTGAAACTGAGTTACAAGAAACTTTCCTTCTTTTTAAATTGGTTTGTCTCAGGTGTTTGTTACAGTAACAGAAACCTTGTTTCCTGTTCGCATCAGTCTCTTGGCCTTTTCATTGGCTTCTGCACTTGTCCAGTTCAACTGTAGGTTTGGTTTATTTTTTGCTTGTCTTCTGCACCTTTGACATTCTCTTGGGCCCATTTTCACTGGTCCTTGGTCACTACCTACCCAGGCCAGACCCTCTTTGACCTGATGAATACCCATAAGTAGTCATCCTGAAAATCCAACTTAGTGTTTCCAAAATTCCAGATGCTAGGGGCACCATCCTTTCTGACTACATACCTCACTGCTTGACCTTCACTCTAACGGCAGGATGACAGGACTCAACAGCCCAGCTGCTGCCTGCTCCAAACCCTGGCCTCACTGCTGTCTCACTGTGTGACTCAGGGCCAGTTAATGAGTCTTTCTGCCTCAGTTTCCTGATCTATAAAATCAAAATCTTACCAGCAGCTCCTTTCCAGGGTGTTTGAGAGGATAAAATAAATCAGTACTGCCTTGGTTACTTTTCTCTCATTGCTGAGACAAAATAGCCAACACCCAAAATTAAGGGAGGAAAGGTTTATTTAGCTCATAGTTTGTGGAGGTTTCAGTCCATAATCAGCTGACTCCAAGGCAAGGTGGTGTATGGCAGAGGGGCAACAGTTCACGGAGGCAGAAGACAGTAAAAGCAACAAGAGCAATGAAGGAGTGCAAGAGAAGATTCTGTCCCTTATTCTGTATGTAGGCCACACCCACATCCCAGCATTGGACCATGAATCAGTCACAAACTCTAGAAGCCCACCCCCATGACCGCATGAGGCTTAGCAGGGACATCCAGACACAAACCGTAACAAGTTCCCAGAAATCACTTAGAACTGGGGCGAGCATCTGATAGGTGCTATGTATTTACTGCTTTGCAGACTTAACCTTTCAGAGTTAAACCAGCTTTGCAAAACTTGTGTCTGTAATTTTAGGAATGCTCCCATGGCATCGTCATGCTTGGCATATCTTGGCCACCCAGCCTGAACAGAAGAATAAAACAAAAACCAGGTTTGATGGAGGCAAAGGGAATTTTGGATGCGCTGTGATTTTTGAAGAGTATTCGCTTGCCTGAAAGCATTGATCTTACCGCTAGTCCTAAAGCAGTGACTATTAAAAGAACAATGTAAAGGAAGAAATGCCTTCAGAAAGTAGGTTCTATTTCCTCTTAATTCTTAATCTCCTTTGTTAGCCCACTGGAGATCTTAGCTCTGAAGTGCTTCCGAATGAGGTTTCTATGCTGCAGGCCACCTTTGTCAAGGTGCTGGGCTCCTCAAATGCTACGGTTGAGGATTGTCTCTCTCTCTCTTGGCCACAGGAGGCCTCTACTTCCTGCCAGAGATCCCTTTGCTGCCTGCAAGGAAGACCTTCATCTACTTAGCAGTACTCTTGTGCTCCTAGTTAGTATCCTTCCTCTGACAGAAAAGGGAAGAAAGAAATGCATCAAAGCTGCTGCGCGTCACCATTGAGAAGAGACAGCTTCCCTCAGAGCTCCCCTGCCCCAAGCCACAGCAGGTGTCCCCATCAGCTGGGGAGCCCTGCCTCTCTGGCTGCCACCCTGCTGGCTTGACACTGGCCCATGCACACGCAGCCCAGCAGCTCCACACAGCTCTGCTTCTTGATCTTGGACTGCTGGCTCAGGCTCTGGCCAGGACTCTTTTCTCTAATGATGGGAGAAACTGACTCTGTGTCCTTATTGTCCTGGGACCGCTATGGGGTGATGTGTGCTAGGATACAAGGGCTGCCTGGAAGAGAGAGTGGACAGTGCCCCCTGGGTCCTGGAATTGGTGAGGGAAGGGAGGGGGCAAAGGGAGCTTCCTGAGAAAAGGCTATATGTGACCAAAGTTTTGTTTTATTTTGTATTTTTGTTTTGTTTTTTGTTTTGTGGTACCGAGAATTGAACACAAGGCCTTCATACTAGGTTATCTCCCCAGCCATTTATTTATTTATTTATTTATTTTTCTTGAGACAGGGTCTCACTAAGTCCCTAAGTTGCCCCCTGGCTGAGCTTAAACTTGCCACCTTCCTGCATCAGCCTTCCAGAATGCTGGGATTACAGGTATGTACTAGCATGCAAAACCACAAATCAAGTTTTGTAATTGAGCAGGTGTTCACCAGCCAACTGCAGGTGTGAATGCATGCGTGATCAATCACACGCATGAAGAACTGCAGGTGGGGCAGCACCTGGAGCAGAAGCCCAGGGGCTTTGAGCCAAGAGAAAGGTGCCAGGAGAGCTGAGTGAGTGAGCAAGACTCTGGAGGATGCCTGAAGTGCAGCTCTCTACTCAAAGTCAAACACTGTGGCGGGGCCAGCAGCCCAAGCCTCGCCTGCCGAAGAACGGGAATCGCAGCTACGGAGCCTGACTGTCTCCTCAGCCTTTCTGCCCAAGGAGGAGCTGAGCCGACACTGCTAGAGAGGCAAACCTGGCTGTGTACTGGAAGGGTGTCGAGCTACCTTCAGGCTACAGAGCAGGCTCGGGGTGGGACAAAAGGGTCTGCATCGAGTTCATGGTGATCTTCCCCAAGCATAGGCCAGATTCAACGCCTTCCCTCCAGCTAGGAAACCCAACAAACCATTCCTGGGCAAGTCTTCCGGCAGCGTACAGTTACCCGCTATGATTAATGAGCTGGTTAGACATTCGTATTTAATTAATTAAGCATTTACTAAATGGTGCCTGCATTGCACACCCCAACAGGGAGGGGAAAAGTGGGAAGCCTGGTTCCCCTCTCCAGTAGCTCTGGTTGGAGAGATGGGTCTGTAAGTAAACACGTGCCTCCAGGGCCATGCCATACACGTGTGTCTGGAGTCACAGCTCTGGCCGCAGAAAAGAAGTCCCTAGCTTGCCTGGCAAGGGATTCATGTTGGAAAGGGCAGAAGAGATGCTTCTGAGAAAGACAGTATTATGTGGAGTCTGGGAAGGTGAGAAAGTGAGTGGAAGTTTAACTTTTGGGCAGAATGGGGGGAAAAAAATCCCAGTCAGTTGCAGCAGCATTTTCAAAGGCATCAAGTTATGAAAAAGCATGGCCTGTCTGGTTAATGCCCAGGAGCAGCTCGTTAATCCACGATACTTAAACCCACGCCCTACCTGCCGAGCCCAGGGTGGAGGAGCCATCGGCGCCAGTCTCCAGGTCTCCGCAGAGGATTCTGAGCAGAAACCATGAACCAACGGAATCAGTGCTGTTGGTCCCCCTGGAATTTGAAGTTCTGTGTTGCTAGGTTACAAGGCATTTAGTGACGAGTGACGAGGGGCCACTCTCAGGATGGCAGTTGGGGCCAGAATGTGAAAATCCTCCCCTCTCCTTCTGAACCCCATCCTTCTGTCAGTGACAGAGGTTTCTCAGCTGGGGAAGAACACCAGATAAACTGTGCACTGCACACCCAGGGTGCCTGTCCTTCTTCCCTCAGTGCGACCCCCGCACGTGTGTTTCTAATGATTGCGAGACATGATAAGCAGTGAGCTAGGGTTAGGGCGTTGAGGTTTGCAAAGGACACCCTTAAAGCAACAAGGAAAGGGAGATTTATCATTGCCCTGTCTCCCTTTCAACCACACCGGGAAAGCAGGAAAAGGAGTTCTACTTAGAACCACTATACTGAGAAGTCCTTGGGATTTGGGGGACCATCCTCTTTCCACCCCTCTTTGGGTGTTAGGCACCAAAAACTGTTATTTACTTCCTATTTGTTAACTTTCTGTTCCTGTTTCACATTATTTCTATTCTTCTCTGTCTTTTTGAACTTACGATCGCAATTTAATTCTTGGCTCATCTGTTCCATAGTTCTGTGTCTGGGGTGTCTTAGTCTGCTGGGATTACTCTAACAAAATGTGTTTGAGTGGGTGGTTTGTAAATACCAGAACTGGATTTCTCATGGTTCTTGAAGCTGGGAAATCCAAGATGAGGCAGAGTTGGTGTCTGATGAGGTCTCACTTCCTGAGTAAAGATAGCAACTTCTCAGTGCGTCCTCACGTAGTAGCAGGGTGAGAGTGAGGCCTCCTCAGGCCCGTTTTGTGAGGGCATTAATCCCACTCATGAGGTTCCCCACCCTTATGGCCCCATCACCCCTAAAGGCCTCTCCTTCCAATACCATCACCTTGGGGGTTAGGAGTTCACGTAAAATTTGGGGGAAACAAACATTCAGATGCGAGCAGAGGCTGTGTACAGTTCGGTTTGATGAGACTTTTATGGTGGCGGTGCTCCTCAGAGGGACAGGTCAGCTCTTCTGTCTGGCAATCAGTGACAGCAAGAGCCCAGTAGTCCTTTCCCAATGGGTGTCCCTAACGTGTGTCCCAGCTGGTGATTTTAAGGAGAGGGGTGAGAATGAGTCCCAGAGTAGAAGAGCCCCAGGAACTACTGAAGCAGTGTGGCCATGCACAGTGTCCCCCTCACTCAAGGCCCTGCTCAGAGCTATCTCTGGTCACCCTGGGAGGAGGCCGGGTGGCCAGAGACAGCTGCAAGCCTCCAGTCCTGGGGTTACCCCGTCTCCGTTCTCATCAGCAGCTCAGAGCAGCAGGGTGAGGCACCGGCATTCCTGAGACCTGGAGTTGCCACTGAGTTCTATATCAGGGTAGAGATTCATCACCCCCGACCTCTTTTTTTTAGCCACAGGTCACCACCATACCCTGCAGAGGATTCCTGTGCTCACTGCAACGAAGGCCTTCATTTGTTCAGCACCATTCTTGCCAGTCGGAGTGGAGGAGAGCACGGGCCAAGCCAGAGACTCCCCCGGCCTCCTCCAGCTTGGGGTCCCAGGGCCATCCCCCACCGAGGTGCCGGCCCCCAGTTCCCCCGTCCCTGCCGGTGCACAAGCCCACTGTTGCTAGCATTTTCTCACTGGGGCTTGTTTCTCCTTCAGGTCTGGACCGACTTCTCTTACACGTCTGCAGCTTCTCCAGAGCTGATTTAGGGGCTCGTGAACGTTCCCGTCACCGGTGCCAGATTTCCTCTCCACAAACCCCAGGCCCACGCTTCTTAATTTGACGTATTAAATGAAAAGCAGGTACTCTAAGGCATAATTACTTTAAAATGAAATATCGCTACACTCAGATTCACTTAAGAAACTTTTCCAATATTACAAACTTTGCCACCTATTAATCAACTACTGCCTTTCAATTCCCTAAACAGAAGCTCCCTCCAAAACGACTTATATACCAGTATACCTATTTGAAATTTATAAAAGAGTCACCTCATAGCACAAAAAGTACAGCTGGGCTCCCCAGAGAGCAAATTTCAACAACAAATGGATGACAAAAATAATATTGTAGTCTTGTCCTTTGAAATTCTGATTTGATAACATTGCAAAAAAAAAAAAAAACACTGATGTCATCTTCAGATGTGAATCCAACTCTTTTGTGGTAAATGACTTGATGGCGTTGTCTTCTACTATGTGTGCCATTGACATTCTCAGGAAGTAGCTGAACCTGTGGTCCAGTCGTAATCAGACAGAGCAGCTCAGAAGTTGTGTCCAGTATCTACCTGACCATGTGCTTTTGGTTTTTGCAACTCCCTTCAATGCCCAGGTGGTTTGTGACAAATTCTAGTAAGCCGAGTAACTTTCTTGGAGATGTATTTGATGACCAGCTCATCTTAGTATGTCACAGGATGTGGCCATTCAAAACCCAATCTCTTAAACTAGGTATAGTGACACACATTTGTAGTCTCAGCTATTCAGGAGGCTGAGTCAGAAGGACCATTTAAGTCCCGGAGTTCAAGGCTAACCTGGGCTAGCATAGCAAGACCCCATCTCAAAAATAAAACTAACAAATAGCAACTACAAAGCACAAAGTTTTTTGGCTGTTGAAACTTATCTAGGCCCCTTCTCCTCTCTGTTTTGTGAAGCCCTGGGTTTCAATTATACACTTTAGCATTTGGATACATCCAGGAAACTCTCTGAGAGGTTCTGTTCTAATCCATCCTGGGTGGTGATGAGACGATCTTTCACCCGGCCAAGAGTATATAATTGGCTTTTTAATTTTCATAGGAAATTCACAATTTTGCTTCTCATGTCATGGCCAGCAGAGCTTGCCACCTTCCTTTCAATCCCTAAGTAGAAGCCCTGCAGGCAGGTGATTTGCCCCTTGTTGCCTTACTTTTACTCCTGTCCATGGTGAACCAATAGAGACACAAATGGGAAAAGTGAGTTTTTAGGAAAAGCCCAAGGGCCAACCACGCTTTATTTCCTCTTACATGTTTCTTGGAGGTGAAGGTGAAAACAACCTCCCCAGCATCAGAGCCTGAGGGAGCTGTGCTTTGCAAAGGAATATGCAAATTTCTAATAGGAATTAAGGTCTTCAAAATGAAACACGACTACAATTTTCTTAATGAAAGCTGCAGAATGTGAAGCTTTGTAATTTCTTCTGGCCAGTTGTGGAAGAGGTGGGTATTTTTCATTCTCATCCATCAGTAGAAAGTGGAATGAGAGCTGCATATCAGTCTGCAGAGCACAGGTTTGAAGGATTACGGGAGATGCTGTGTGCTTTGTAAGGAGACTCCACTGCTGAACTGAGAGCCCAGACAGTGTGCAGGTAACAGCGGCAGTTTCTTTCCTCTTGGGCCATATTAGTACCACAGAATAAAGGGAAAAACTTCTGGTGTGACCTACTGTGCTGTTTAACCTTGATTGTCACTTTTGCTGGATTAAAGGATTCGTGGAGAAATGATTGGATTTTGAGGGCACCAACCTTGCCTTTGGGAAGCCCCCTGATACATTCACAGCTGAATGGGTTATTAGGAGGTAGAGCTCATTGGAGAAAGTGAACTGCAGGAGTATGATCTTAGAACTGTATCTGATCCATGGCCCCTTCTGTCAGTCTCTTCCTCTGTACTCTGCTTCTCAGATGCTATAAGGTGAACAATTTTACACCACTATGTCCTTCTGCCATGAGGTTTCTACCTTGGAGCCACTAGCCATGGACTAAAACCTCTGGAACCATAAGCCAAATAAATCCTCCCTTACATTGCAGGTATCAGGTATTTATTTTATTTCGGTGATATAAATGCTGTCAAATAACATTCCACTATTTAGAAAGCTGCTTTGGAAATCATCAAGACCTATGGTAGCAGAAGTTTATAGGGAGGGACATCAAGGAAGTTGCCAAAGCCAGTTACTAAAGTGGGAACCCTGACTAGAAGCCCTTACATGCAGGTGGATAATGCTTGTCCCTCACTTTGCATTCTTTCCACACACTCTCAGCCTTCTGGCCTGTGCAGACATGTAATATGTCAGCTTGATCAACAGAAACATATGTATTTGTGCTCTCAGAGAAATCCCACCAAAACTTACAAACCCATCACACCACTGACTTTGAAAGAGGAGCCATGCAAGGAATAATCATATTAAATCTCTATTTTATGAAGTTTTATACATGATTAGTTTCTCTCATGCTTGAGTATGAATTGGTTAGACTTCCTTTATTAATAATGAGAACTATACAACTTGTGTGTTTCTTATTTCACTTTAGCTCTAAACTCAATTTTGTATTCAGTCATAAACAGTAGTATTGGCTTAGGTTTTTGGGTACAACTCATTCTAATCTTTATTGCCTTGTAAGTTGGTCATTTTTAAAACATTAAAGAGGGTTATTTGTATAAATTTTTACTTTTTATGTATCTTTCCCGGGAAGTTGAAGGTATGTTATATTAATAGTTCTTTATAAATAACACTGGCTTTTATTATGAACTTTTATTGAAAGGTATGCTTTCCTTGAAACAAGGAATTTGAATACTTTTTTTTTCTTTTTTTTTTTTATTGTTTTGGAGACAAGATTGTGCTATGTTGGCCAGGCTGGTCTCGAACTTGTGGGCCCAAGTGATCTTTCTGCCTCAGCCTTCAGAGTGCCCGGGACAATGGCATGCACTACCGATCCCAGTTTTTCAGCAATTTAAAAAAATAATTACATATGCAAGTTTGTTGCACACATATACATATAACCATAGTCTTTTAAAAAAAAATCTAAAGGTGGGAATGCTGGTATATTCTTGTGATCTTGGCAGTCTGGGAGGTTAAGGCTGGAGGATCCCAAGGTCAAGCGCAGGTTAGACAATCAGTGCCTTAATGAAACCTTGTCTCAAAATAAAAATACAAAACTCTGGGGATACAACTCAGTGTGAAAGTTCTGGGTTCAATGCCCAATACAAAAAAAAAAAAATTGTCAGTAATATTTTAAAGAAAATCTATTTTAGTACTGGGACATTCCTTTTAAAATGACCAGGGACATTTTCTTCAAATTCCTTAATTTCAGGTCCTAATTTAAAAAGAACAAAAGTCACAACGGTTAACCCTATGTGTTGGGCGCTGCCGTGTCTAAGGTCCTGGGCCACTGTAGATGCTTTGCTGACCTTGCTAATCCCCACCGGTAACTCTGCGTCAAAGGAATTATGTAACCTACTGTGTAGATTAAGACTCAAAAGGTTGGAAATCTTGACCACAGTCACCTGTTTGTCATTAAACAAGTTTAAGTAATTAATAAAATACTTTTTTTCCTGGCACTGGGGCCTCACATGTGCTAGGCAAGTGCTCTACCACTGAGCTACACCCCCAGCTCTAAAATAAGATTTTAAATCCCTGTGTCATGCCTAATCCATGAGCCGCCACAGGCCATGGTGATAAATGAAATGCTTGTTGGCTTAGCAGACTAACCTTTGTAAACACTAGTAGATTTGGGGGCTGTGTGTGCACATATGTGTGTATACAGGTGAGATAATTTTGGAGCATCTTATTATTATCTCATAGTTTATAGTCCTATTTCACCGCGCTTCCTTAACCCGTTGTACTTGCAATCCTAAAAAAGCTACAGACCCAGGCTTCACTTTCTCTGCCTGACCCATTTAGCATTAGTATCAGTATTAAGCTGTTTAGGATTGCAGTTTCCAACACAGGGTGCCTGGTTTTTAGGTGGCATTTATGAGTTAAGAACAGATTTATTAACATGTGAGTTTCTTATTAGGCTAAAATTTGTTTGGTTTTAAATTTTTGGTAACCCTGTGTTTAACCATTCCAAAACCCAATTATCTTTTTCAGTCCAAATAAGCTATTTCCTTCTAACATCCAAGAGCTTTTAAGCTTTGAAGATAAAAGGACGGGCTGTTACACAGTCAGAACTTTCCATGACATGCTGCTGAGACCGGAAATGAATGTGCAATCCTTGCGCAGTCCTTCGAGCTTTGTTCTGGAGAGTGGTATCGGATTCCTGAGCAGCGGCCCATGCCCACCCGCCTGTACCCTAGTTCCCAGCCCCCAGGGCTCCCCTCTCCCACTCCGTCAGGCCTAATGGACACTGCCCCTGAGACCCTGGACCATGTCCAGCCACCGTGACATCTCAAAGGGTAAGGGCAATGGTTGGAAAATGGGAAACTCATAATTGTTAGTAACGACACAGAAAAAGAATTAAAGACATCCTGTAGAAAAACTTGATTAAATACAAAATTTAATATATTAACGTTTTATCTTCTCAATGAGAACCCAGAAGTAACAATCCACACATTTGTCATGCACAATGGAACCTCAAGGGAGGTTAACACAGCATTAAACAACACTTATCCAAGAATTACATTTCACAACACTGAGTAAAAGGAAAAAACATTAGCAGACAAAGGACGCTATTCTTCCTTCCCATTTTTTTTTTCATGCTCAAACTATGCTATTAGTTACAAGAGAGGGAAAAAGACAAAGTCAAAAGCTCTTAAAATTTCCAACACAATGGAATTGTTTCTTTTGAAACCCTGTTTTGATTCTGTTTGCTCTCAAGTCGGTTCAGAACGCCACCTTAATTTAGGAAGTACAGTGGATTCCAATGCTACTTCTTAGTTGGCAAAGAGGAGGCCTTTAGAAACTTTCCTTAACCCTGTGAAATTACAATAATATGTTTAGACAACAGAGTGGAGCTTTTAGGAGTTACTGAACACAAGCCGAAATTTGTCAGTTCACAGTAGAGGCACTTTTTTAAAAAAGCTGTTCCCTGCCACTTTGGTACCAAAGGGGCCCGTGAAGAAAGCACCCAGAGCCCGTGAAACAGGACTAAAGGTAACACAGACATCGCGCTGCCTTCAAGTAGAAACCTGCTAGGGTGACTCATGAGGGCGAGCGCACGGAGACAGCCTCGTTCCAGAGATTCTTCCAGTGGCCAGAGGACTTTCCCATTCAGTGAGCTCATACGTATAATTACCCGGCCGAAGACTGTGTTGGGTGACCTCGGTGTTTTCAAAGGGCAGATGACCCATTCCACTCCCTCAGGATTTACAGGGTAGCACGGGGTACATAGTGACCTTTATCAGTGGTTGCTGAAAGGCATGTTCAGGTGGTTTCCCTGCAGATTTGCCTAACGCTCAGGGAGAGGTCGGCAGAGTCAGACTCGCAGCTCCTGCCCCAGCTCCCGGGTCACCTGCTAGCTAAGCATGGGACTGTGGTTTGAATGTGGCTCAAGTGTGTCCTCCAAGGGGTCATGCATTGAATTTTAATTCCCTTTATGTATGAAAAGGGTAGAAACGATCCAACTGTGCTGTTTAGAGGTAAGGCCTTCTGGAGGTGATGAGGGTTAAATGGTGCAGTCTTTGCCCCGAGGAACTCATCTAATGCTGCTTAGATGAAAGGCCTGGACACATGCTCTGTCTCCCGGCCTTCAGCCCTGTGAAGCTGTCATGCCGGGACTCCGCTAGCAAGAAAGTCATCACCAGTGTGGCCCTTTGACCATGAGCCAGAACCACAAGCCAAGGTAAATCTCTTATCTTCAGACTTTACCCAGTCTGTGGTCTTGTGTAATGGGCAACAGAAAATGGACTAACAGAAAGTGGGTACTGAGAGAAAGTGGGGCTGTTGTGAACAATGAACACCTGAAAACGTGGAAGTGGTTTTGGAACTGGGTGACCAGCAGAGTAGGAGTTCGAGGAAGCCGGGGGAAAATGCCTGGAACACTGTCAATGGAGCATTTGTTGTGGGTGATTCTGCTCATGTTATTAGGTAGCTCCTTCTAAAAATAGCTCACTAGATAAACGTTACCGGGTTCTGGGCTGCCTGGCTCTCTTTCGAGAGTTAGATTCTAGGTTCTCATCTGCAACAAAGAATTGAGCATCACTAGCAAAAACCAGTAGCAAAGTTTATTTGAAAAAGGAAAAGTGAGGAGTGAGAGTGAAACCAGCTCTGCAGAGTGCGTGTTGGCTGAGTAGAAGAGGAAAAAGCAAAATAAAAGAACATGCTGGAGAAAGCAGGGCACGCTGTCTGATGGAAAGTCATGATAGCAAGCTCTTCCTGGTGTCTGTGACCTTTTATACTGTCCATATCTCCAGGAAATCCACAAGAGCTTCTACATATGGGTCCTGAGAGGTGGTGCTGAGATTCCAAGCTTCAGAACGACATCAGGTCTAGGCCATCCTATCAAAAACCTGCTGGAGTTCTTGGGGGAAGTCCTTGTGCGGGGACTGGGATCTGTTCTGCTGTGTTCCAGGATCTTGTAATGAACAGGCCATGCCTCCTTCCCCAGCCAGCTCTGCAGCACCCTAATCTCCTGTCAGTGAGAGATCAGCAGGAAACAAAACAAACAAAAACGAGGGAAGATCTAGAACAATTGAGAATCTGGCTGTGGCCGGAATATTCTATTGGAAACTGAAGGAAAGGCCACGTGGCTGTCACACTTTTCCAAAGAACAGGGCTGAACTGGCTCCATGCCTTAGAAATTTATCAAGGGTCAAATTTATGATCCCCCATCCAAGTACTAACCAGGCCCCACCTTGCTTAGCTTCCTAGATCAGACAAGATCAGGCGCACTCAGGGTGGTATGGCCATAGACAAGGATCAGATTTAAAAGTGATAAACTGAGCTATCTGGTGGAAGAAATATCTAACCAACAAAGCATTTAGGTTGCTGCTTGGTTACTTCTCACTACAGCAGGATCTGGAAGCAATAATACAATTAAAAATGAAACAGTGTGGAAAGATTTGAAAACTTCCCATTCTGTCCAGGAAATGGGTGAAGAAAAATCTTGGAAGGTTGTGGCCTCAAAACCCCTTCTTAAAGAAATCAGCAGAGATTAAAAGAAGTCTAATGCTGAGCATTAGGACAATGAGAGAGAAAGAAGTCTAGAAGGCATCTTGGAAATCTCTGAGATTTCCCTTCTCATTTTGGGTTCAGAGGCCTGGAAGGACAGAGATGTTTCAAGGAACAGGCCCAGCCTGCTCTCCACTGGCTTGCTGCCCCAGGCCAACCCCAGCTTTATATCCCTGCTTTCCAGCAAAGTACTCTGTGGCTGCAGCCATGGTTCTAGAGGACCCAGGTGCAGATCCAGCCAGTGACAGACCTCGGTGTCCACATGGCGTCAATTTTACAAGCATGCAGAATACAAGTAATCCCAGCACTCTGGAGGCTGAGGTAGGACGATCGCACCAAGTTGAGGCCAACCTGGGCTGCATAGCGAGCTGAGAGATCCTGTATCCAAAAAATAAAAAAATAAAAAAAATAAAAGGAAGCCCTCATAGGCCAGGCAGAAGTTTATAGCAGTCAGAGACCTTGCAGAGAGCTCTGCCTAGTGCAGCTGTGGGAGTGGAACGAGAGAGGAATGGAGGGGCAGACAGGTAAAACTTCTAGCAATGTGCAAAGTCTGCAGGGCAAGCAGGCAAAACTAGCCCACTAGAACAGCCACATGTATGGTCTGGAGCCACCAAAGCCACGAGATGGAGCTGCCAGCGGCTTCCGGGACCCCACTCCCTGCCGCGGTGACACACGATGCTGCACTTGGAGCCTTAAGATTTAGTGTCCCCCTTGCTGTGCTATTTGCATCAGCAGTGGGTAAGACACAGCAAGTTACTTAGCCTCACCTTCTCCTGCCACTGGCTAAGATGCCAGGTGCCTGGACCCCTGGGCTCCTTCCCTCCACTCTCTACCCTCTCTGCACGGGCCCGCCTGGTTCACCTTTATGTAAAATGCCACCAGGCATGCACATCTCTTTCTCTTCAGATCAAAACTACTTAATGGGGCCCAGCTGACTACAGGGAAGACAGTAAACTCGCTGGCACTATTTTCCAAACCTCCCGATGAACCTCAGCCCCCCGACCACTCCCCTCCTTAATCATTCTCCAACACACTTTGTTTGCCCTCACCCACAAGCCTTTTCCAGCTCCTCCCACGGGGTGCATTTTCTCCCCTTCCCAGCACCTCTTCTCTTGACCTCCTTGGCCACTGTGAGCATAGCACTGAATCCCGGAACACTGACTGGCAGCCTCACTTTCTTGATCTAATTAGAGGTTTCCTGGAAGTGGCATTGGTCCCCCCACCCCATGTCTCCTCACTGGAATTGGAGCCTTATCCACTGCCCCTGGCTTCTCCAACACCAGCATCTGGCCTCAGGCAAGGCTGCTGGGGGCATGATGTGTGGTCAAGAGGTGGCTAGGGGACTCCAGGGGACAGGTGTACACGGACAGCCATGAGCTTACTCTGTGAGCGTACCCGAAATGGGCCGGATTTGTTTTTTAATTTCTTATCTTGAGCAAGGTTCATTTTGTTACTGATGCTGTCTCTGCACAGGAAGAGCACTCACGGGGACTGGGAGAAGATCAAAATGAGCTCTAGAAACACTGGGTGTCTCTCCCCCTTCTGAGCTCATCTACTCAGCAAATGTTGATGTGTCCCTGATAATAGGGGGCCTCAGGCGAGCCGCTGGAGTCACAGTTCCTATCATCCGGGACTGGAGAGAGGCACACAAACAACCTCCCTTCCGGCCGGAAGCATTTCAGGTAAGCAGACCCAGGGAACACGCCAAACTCAAGGGAGGCCCAGGAAAGCTCCTGAGGCGGGGCTGGGAGGGGATGAGCAGGGGCTGCGCTAAGACTGGAAGGATGGACAGGAGATAGTTAAGGGAAGAGGAAATCGAGAGGTCAGATGGGGCAGGAGAAAGAGCTGGTGTGAGGGGCGGGAGGTAAGAGGAGGATGTGCTGCGTTCTCAGGGTTAGAAGTGATATTGTGGGTGTGAAAAAACTTTCACATCCTGGTGAGGAATTTAAACTGCATCTCAGAGTACACTGTCGGGCAGCCTCTGAGACAGCGATTGCATTGGGAAGAGTTCCTGCCTCGAATTTTTCGGAAACGTACTGAAGAATTGACATTAATTCTTTAAATGTTTGGTAGACTTCATCAGTTAAACAAACCATCTAGTCATGGCCTCTTATTTTGTGGGAAGTTTTTTAAATTATATTTTTATTTATTATAGATTTCCTCACTTCTCTCTTTCTGCTTGAATCAGTTTCAGTAGTTTGTGTTTGTACATATTTGTTCACTTCCTCTAGTTTGTCTAATTTTTTGGCATAAAATTCTCACTGTATTTCCTTAAATTCTTTTTATTTCTGGAAGGTTAGTACTAACAGCCTCCTTTCACATTTTAGTAACTGAGTCTTCTCTCTTTTTTCTTGATTAGTCCAGTGAAATTTTTTGGCATTTTTGTTGATCTTTTGGTTTTACTTATATTGGCTTTACTAATTTTTCTCTATTGTTTTCCTGTTTATTTCATTCATTTTCTATCTAATCTTTATTAGTTCCATCCTTCTGGTGGATTTTGGGTTTAATTTGCTCTTTTTTTCTACCTTAAGGTAGAATGTTAGGTTATTGATCTGAGATCTTTCTTTTTTAAAAATATGCACTTGAACTAAAAGTTTTCTTTAAGTTCTGCTCTAGTTGCATCTCTAAGTTTTGATGTTGTGCTTTCATTTTCAGTCATCTCAAGATATTTTGTTATATGTACATAAACATCTTCAAGTTCATATATATACATCGGTTTACATGATTGTGGAGGCCAGGAAGGCCCACAACAGGCCATCTGTAAGCTACAGAATGTCATTCAGTCTGAGCCTAAATGCTAGAAAACCAGGGGAGCTGATGGTATAGCTATCAGCCAAAGGCCAGGACAAAGGCTAAGAAACTGGCAGGTAGGGGGTGGGGTGGGATAGAAGTATAAGTTCTGGTGTCTGAATACCTAAAAATCTCGAGTTCTGATTTCCAAGACCAGAAGAAGATAGCTGTCCCAGCACCAGAAGAGGGAGTAAATTCCCTTTTCCCACCTTTTTGCTCTAATTATGATACAGGGCAAAGAAACTCCCAACCTGCCAGATATCCAGTACAAGTTCATGCTCTCTAAAACTGAGGAATGAATTCTAGGAGCCAGGGAGGTTAAGCATAGAAACTCTCTCTTGGGGAAAGAAAGCTTCTCTCCAAGAGAAACAGAAGGGGTCCCGAGTGGGTTGCTGAGGACCCTGCCTTTTCAAGGGATTTTTATAGAGCAAAATCACAAGATGAGGCAGCTTCAAGGTGGGGAAAAAATGTGAGATTACATGGAGGGCATGAGGTGGGACAAAACTATGGTCAACCAATGACATTGCAAGCATAATTTCTTAGATAATTTTGATCAAATGGGGAAGCAAGTCATGCAGTAAGTGGGCATGAAACAGAACAGGGGCTTTTCCTGGAGGGCTGAGTTCATTGCTCTTCCTTGGTTTTCCAGGTTGATTGATACCTATTCAGAACATCAATCTCTGCTGTTTTTCTCTAGGGGGATTATGTGGGTACATTCAGTTCATCCTTTGTATTGAGATCTGGTCCTTAGCGGATGTCTGTGTCTCTCCCACAGTTGCAATGTATCATCTTCTGCACTGGCTTCTTTGAGGCCCTATCCCTGTCTGACCGCCTACAGTATTTTTACCTAGCTTAGCTGTCTGTAACAATTGGACCCTCAAAATATCAGGTGATGCTCACCCGTGTTGGTGAGGGAGGATCTTTATTCAATCTACTGGTTCAAATAGTCATCTCTTCTAGAGACAGCCCCACAGACACTCCAGCTATCTGCAGATCCTTCAGCCCAGTCACAGCGATATTTCTCTCACACGCTTTTAGGGTTCTGTCCTTGTCTTTTGACAGTTTGCTTGCAATGTGTCTAGGTATGGTTCTGTTTAAATTTACACTATTGGATTTCACTGATATTTTGAATGTAGAGATTAGTTATTTTCATCAAACGGGAAGGTTTAACTTCTTTTTCTGTCTTCTCTCATTTTGAGGTGCCTGTTACATAGACATCGATATGCCTGAGTGTGCCCCACAGTTCTCTGAGGATTTGTTCATTGTTCTGCCTCTTGTTTTCTTTCTGTCCCTCTGACTGGATAATCTTAATCGATGTATCTTCAAGTTAATTGATTCTTTTTTCCTGCCCGCTCAAATTTGTAGAGCTCATCTAGTAAAAATTTCATTTCAGTTATTCTACTTTCAACACTACAATATCTATTTGGTTCTTTTCCTGTTCAACTTTTGTCTCTTTATTAATACTGTTATTTTCTGTGTTGGGGATCAAGTGGGTCTTATGCATGCTAGGGAAGTACTTTACCACTGAGCTGCACCCTTAGTTCTTTACTGTTATTCTTTATTTGATTAAACATTGTTCTCATAATTTCCTTGTTTTAAAGCAATGATTTCCTTCAGTTCTTCTTCTTTTCCTTCCTCCTTCTTCCTCTTCCTTTTCTTCCTCTTCGTCTTCTTCCTGTTCTTCCTTTTTCTCTGCCTCTTCCTCCTCCTCCTCCCCCTTCTTCTTCTTTTTTGACCAGGGATCAAACTCACAACCTCACATTTGCCAGGAAAGCATTTGTGCCACTGAGCTATGTCCCCCTGGCCCATCAGTTCTTTAACATATTTAAAACAACAGATGTAAAGTCTTTGTCTAGTAAATCCAATGTCTGACGTCTTCAGGGACAATTTCCATTCACTTTTCTTTCCCTTTTTTTCTGTTGAACAGCCTATAAGTTTTCTTTTTCTTTACATGCCTCATGATTTTTCATTGAAAATTTTTCATTAACTAATACACTGTGGTACCTCTGGAAGTCAGATACTGCTCTGCCCTAGGGTTTGCTGTTGTTGCTGCTGTTATCGTTTTGTTTTGTGACCTTTCTGAACTAGCTTTGTAAAGTCTTTATTCTTTGTCATACTTAGCTTTTGCATTCACTGCAATGCTAGCTCAGTAGTCAGCTAATGAATGGACAGATTTCTTTGATTGTCTATAACCCATAAATCTCCTGGTCTCTGCCAAGGGGCTCTCAGTACACATCAGAGCACTCCGTCAACTTGACAACTCTGCCTTAGCGGTCTCACTTCTTGCCTATGTGGAGCCCAGTGGTAAGCAGGAGGCGAAGGCTTGAGACTTCTCAGGTCTTGTCTTTCTATGCACATAGCTCAGGGTACAAGCACGTGCACATGGGCTTTTAGATGCCCGCGAGTATGTACTATGGAGTTTTCTTTTCCCAGATTATACTGGAAACTATCTGGGTAGCTAATTGCTTGCCTGAACTATTATCCACATCTTCAGGTGGCCAGCAAGTCAAACAATTATCTGTAAGTTCTTCAACAGACATCCTAGGATAAGAGGCTTTTTGTCCTGGGTGAACTCTAAGTCGGTCTAAACAAAAATAGGCTGCAGGTGAGGTCTACAGCAAGCTACAGGAGAGGTCAGCTGAGGATACTTTCCTGGCCGGGAGGCTTCCAAGGTGCCCCAGCCCCATTTTACTCCCTATCACCTCCCAGGGTTCCGTCTTTCACCTTGGTTGCCAGTTTTCAGGGCAAACACAGGGCTGGAGATGGAGAATAAGAATAGAGTTAGTTAGGACACCATAAAGTTCATGGTTCATACAAAGGCTCAACCATTTTTACTGAGTTTGACTAATTTTCAGAGCTTCAGAAAAATCGATTTTAACTTTTTTTCCCTGCCAACTTTCTTCTTGCTTTTTTTAGAGGAGAGAATTTGTTTGGAGGGGGATTACCAGTTATTAACTGATTTATTGATAAACTAATCTGAGCTACTATCAATCTTATTTGTGCTTTGAAGGATCATTGTAGAAGACGCTGAAGTTTGGGGAAGACTGGGGTTGGGATAGGCTGAGAGTTTTGTGGTCAACAAGCCACAGATGACCGAGGCTTTCACTGAATCAGATGGTGGGGATAATGCTAAGAAAAATTCACATGTGTGGAATAATTAACTTCTGCCAGGTCCTGCACTCAATTTCTTTCTTTTTTTTTTGGTACCAGGGATCAAACTCACGACCTCACACTTGCCAGGCAGGTGCTTTTCCTGCTGAGCTAAACCCCCAGCCCCTGCACTCAGTTCTTTATATACTTTTTTTGTACATTTCATTCCTATTTTAATATAATGGAACTACATTTAGAGAAGTTCAGTGTCTGGTCCAAGGCCACACAGCTAAATGAAGTTAGAGCAGGTGTTTGAATCTTTATTAGTTTGACTTTAAAATCCATGTTAATAACCACTGCTCTACATTTCTAGAAGCCTAAATGAGCACAATAAAGCAAACTCTTCATTCAGCAAACATTTACTGATGATCCACTACTTGCCAGTTACAGTCCTAAGGAGTAGAAAGATAATAGTGAACAAGGTAGGAAAAAAGTTCCTATTCTTATGGAGTTGACATTCTAGTGGGTGAAGACAGATAATAAAGATACATGAACCAACCATAGCTTATGCTGGGAAGTGATATGTGTTCAAACGAGGAGAGGAAAATGGCATCTGAAGGATGGGTGGGTGGGAGTGGCCAGGAAAGGCCTGCTGGAAGAGTGATACTTGACCTGAAGCTGAGGGAGAAATCATAGGCATATCCCAGTGAATGGTGCTGCAGGCAGAGGCAGCAGCAAATAAAAAGGCCCTGAGGCAGGGAGAGCAAGAAGCTGCAGGAACAAGGGAAGCTGAGTGTGAGATGAGATCCAGACAGGGCCCAGACCATGCGGGCCTTACAGGCCACTGAAAGGATTTAGAGACTCACATGAATAAAAGCACTGCTCTGACTTTTGTGTTGAGAAAAGGGAAACAGTCCAGCATGCAGGAGTCCAGATAGGAAGCTTCCTTGGAACCCAGGACAGAGAAATGGTAGCAGTGGAGGAGGGGATAAGTGATGAGCTTTTGTACATAATTTGAAGGTCAAGGCCACAGGATTCGCTGCCATTTTGGAGGCAGAGAGCTAGGAAAGAAAGTCGCCAAGGGTGACTCCAAGTGTGGGCACGAGCAGCAGGAGGGATGAGGTTACCCTCGCAAGTGTTACAGGCAGCTGAGTTAGATAGAAATATAGGCTGTCCGACAGGGCTGGGCCCTCAAAGGAGCCAGGGCAGAAGCCCAGATACCATGCAACCACAAGGGAGACAGACACCTCCTGCTGTGGGCCAGACTTCAAAAGATAAAACAAATGCACCCACATACTTCCTAAGGATAAACATCAGGGGTTGATATTCTGAATAGGTATCCATCACCTTGAGGAAGTCACTAGCCCGACCCCTACAATGAAAGGCCCTGTTCTGAATTCATGCCCACTGGTTGTGTGACTTGCTTCCCAATTTGATCCCGATTTAATCAATTTTTCCGGAGCAATTACAATTGTAATCTTATTGGTTGACCATAGTTGTGTCCCATCTCATGCCCATCTTTTGATTTCCCATTTTTCCTCACCTTGGGCCTGTGTCACCTTATGGTTTTCTCTAAAAATTCCTAGAAAAGGTAGGCTCCTTGGCAACTCACTTGGGACCCCTTTTCTCTCTCTCTCAGATGGAAGCTTTCTTCCTCTCAATAAATATATTTTGCTCTTAATCCCCATTGCTCCTAAAATTCATTCTTCGATTTTAGAGAACATGAACTCATATTGGACATCTAGCAGGTTGGGAGTTTCTTTCCCCTATATCATTTGGAGGTCTTCCACTGAGATCATTGGATGGAGGTAAGAGCTGGCTTTTGTTTCATAGACTCTGGACTTTGGGACTCATTTAGGTAACAGATTTTTATGCTTTGAATTTTATTAGGTCTTTTCCCATTGCTTATAATTGCTTATTCTTCGTTTGTTGTATAGTTTTGTTAAAATGATGATAAATCTAAGTTAAAACATGGGAAGGTTATAAGGTTATGATACTTCTTTAACGGGACATTTTTATTCCTGTTTTGTTCTTGTGCATGTTGCATTTGAATCAGTTACTAAGTTTACTGGTACTCCTTGCGTGACTTTATTTAGACAATGGTACTAGACAGAGTAACATTAGAATGCCCCAGTAGACTTTAATATAAACTTCTGTAAAACAGGTCTTCTTAAATAAAATATAGCTCAGACATAGAAAAATATACATTCCTATATAATAAAATACGGGACTCCTTCCATCAGTTAGAAGAAACTAGGTTAATGACTGTTCTTAACACTTGTAGGACAGGTTTCACTGGGACAGACTGGCTCTGATCTTTCTCTGCACTCTAGAGGAAATGGCAAGCCTGCTCTGCTTCAGTTTCCTTTCTCTGGCCTTACTTTTAATCTTTTCCCAGCACTTTGTACTTTCCTTTTCAGAAGCATGTAAAATTAGAAAGAAAAAAACTCTAGACTGTTCCAACCTTTTCCTCCTATTAAATTAAGCCCATAAAAAATGAGCATTTGCTAACACCAAAGATAGGGAAATCATCTTAGATGAGGGATACATACCCCATCTCTGGGTCAGATAAGGCATCAGAATTGTGCCCATCCAGGAGAACACACATAAAAGCCATGTCTCAGCTTGGTGTTCTGTGCGGATCTCCCTCGGGTGACTGAACCTGAGACATAGTGGAAAGAACTGACTTCTGGGTGAAACCAGAAAGAGCTATTTTCAAAAGCAGCACACTTACGGGCCTAAAACACATATAGCCTAAGGGAGGCTCTCCAACCTTTCATTTTTGTGTATAGAAAAATACTTCAATAATAAATTGTGGACTTTAAAACCTTTATTACAAGTTTATAAAGTGCTAGGTAGCAATCTTACTCGGGTTTTTAACTATCCCTTATAGAACTTTGACAAACAGTGGTTACTTTGCAAACTAGTTAAACTGTCTTAGAGCAGAGGACACGTTT